>JAVCKZ010054138.1:0-16967 GCA_034780755.1 Lepetodrilus elevatus | reverse complement strand
TTGGGATATCTGTCATCAGACATATACAATAATTTACACCAATATTTTATACAACGAACATGACATGAAATGTTTAAAGACTCTCTACCACAATAGTCAGAGGTAAGACAGAGGTAAAGAAACAGGTAAAGACAGAGGTAAGACAGAGGTAAAGAAACAGGTAAAGATAGAGTTAAAGATAGGTAAAGACAGAGGTAAGACAGAGGTAAGACAGAGGTAGGTCAGTTACTTGTCTGGGGAGTGCTGCAGTACGATGAAGCTGAAGTTGGAGGGGACTTCTTTCAGCAGCTCCAGATGGTTGGGCATCACGTGGATCCTCTTCCAGGCCTGGCCACAAGGAACAGAGTCAGAACATCTAACCTTACAGACACGCATAGATACACTCTCATAGAGTCAGAACACTGCACACAATCCAACCTTACAGACACACATAGATACACTCTCATAGAGACAGTCAGAACATACTGGGGTAGTTTCACAGAACAATTACAGCTCTACAAGAAAAATAACTCGTTGAAAATATATGGTTTTACGACACTTAAAGGTTGAAGTTGTTCTGTGAAACAGGAGTCAGACCACCATCTAGCCACCCACACACCTGATGCCTGTTCAGGAGGACGCGAACCCACACACACAGACACAGACAAACAGACAGACACACACACACCACACACACACACATACACAAACACACACACACAGACAGACACACAGACAGACACACAAACACACAGACACACACACAGACAGACACACACACACACACACACACACACACACACACACAGACAGACAGACAAACAGACAGACACACACACACCACACACACACACATACACAAACACACAGAGACAGACACACAGACAGACACACACACACACCACACACACACATACACAGACGCACACACAGACAGACATACAGACAGACAGACAGACACACATACACAGACAGACAGACAGACAGACACACACACACAAACACAGACACACACACACAGACACACACAGACACAAACACAGACACACACCTGCCAGTCCTTGTTCAGTGTTTCCTCCACAGCGGACATCATCTGGCTGCTGGACATGTTGGTGTGGACATCGCGGGACATCATGTTGGCTCGCTGGTGCAGCAGGGCGGCTAGGCGTGACGTGACGGGGTCTAACTGAGACCGGTACAAGACCCGCTGCATGGTCTCAGAGGCGGCACAGCTCTGGAGACCAGATCACAATACAAATACAATAGACATCATCATAAATGAAAGCTTACTTTTAGTTATTGGAACAAAAATTGATGATGCAGACATTTTGTCTAGAGAATGCTATGACTCAATGAGATTGAATAGCTATAAGACTTGTACATCTTTCTACTGCTCTCTCTTGGGCTGTCATTAAGTATTCTTGACATAAGACTATCTACACGTCCTACTGCTGTCAGTGGACTACCACTGAGTACCACTACCATAAACTGTGACCTCTGACCTGATGGAGAGCCAGGAAGTTGCTGGCGGCAGCCGCGTCGAACATCCCGCAGCAGTCGACGAGTTCCAGCGACACCACGCTGGCCAGGTCCGTGTACTGGTGGGCCAGACTGAGGTTGAGACACTGGGTGAGACACTCTGTGGCCTGGGACAGGTAGTACTTGGAGACGGTGTGCTGGCACTGGTGTACAGAGAGAGAGGCTTACAGACAGGCAGTGTACACAGAGAGAGGCTTACAGACAGGCAGTGTACACAGAGAGGCTTACAGACAGGCAGTGTACACAGAGAGAGGCTTACAGACAGGCAGTGTACACACAGAGAGGCTTACAGACAGGCCGTGTACACATAAGAGACAATGTACACAGAGAGAGGCTTACGGACAGACAGTGTACACAGAAAGAGGACATTACAGATAGGCAGGCATGGCGATACTTATGAAGTTGTCTGTCATACAGAAGGAAGATGGCATAGTCAGTGTAGAGAGGCAAGCATTTCATTACAAAAGGTATCTATGAAGATGGAAAGTTATCATAGAAAAATTGTCTACGATTCAGAAAATATGAAAGGAAATATATGAACTAGTGATCAGCTGGTATAAGGTTGTAAGTGGTGCTGTATTCTTGATATGAAGCCAGATGGCCCAGGCTGGGCTGTGACATGACACGTGGAGTTACCTTCATCCTCTTGATCTGCGCGGCGTACTTGTAGTGCTGTCTGTCCTGAAGCATTCCCTCCCCTTCAGCCTCCAGGTCCTCTCCCTCTCCTGTGGTGTCCACGGTCACGTCCACCGCGTCTCCCAGCTTCAACAGCTCCTGCAGCAGAACAACGTGCAGTACAGAGGTGTACACCAGTGGGGAGGTTGGAGGAGTGTTAGAGACAGTACTGGGCCCGAGGTTATGTACGATTTCATAAACTCAGAATTTTGTTCATAAAACGTCATTTGATGTCATAGCATGAGTACATTTTTGTGCTCAACTCATGTGCTATGAGTCTCGGGCTATGACGTCACATGACATTTTATGAACAAAATCTGAGTTGAGTATGAAATCGTACTCAGAAAAGTTTCGTAATCTTGGGATCTGGGGGTCGTTCAAACACGCAAGCGGCTTACCAAACTAGCCACTGTCTCACGAGTCGCATGGACCGTACATGGGACAGGAGAGCAGTTTAGCTAAATGGCTTACTCAGCGCTTGTGTTTGAACGCGTCCCTGGTGTCAGATGTACTCACCAGGTCCTGTAGCATCCACAGTGGAGGGCAGTCTGGACCGGCGTGTTGAGACAAGATACGCAGACATTTCCCCAGGACACACAGCGACTGAAACACAGATCGTCATTAGTCAACTTGTGACGTGTTTTGGGCATTGGCTCCAGAAGCATCTCCAGCTACCAGTTCAAATCATCCCTAACCAGTTCTCAGCATGAAAATAATATTCATCAGTATCACATTTTGTGGAGAAATCATTAATAGTCTATGATAAAAGTATAATATAATACATACCAGAGTGTGCAGTAAGGACTTCTTCATTAACTACCATGCACTACCCATCATTATCTGTCATTAAACTGAAGCCTGTTCACTGTATCTATGTCCATATGTACGTACCCGAGCTCGGAGTCGTGTGATGTTTCCTGCCAGACTGTGCGCACTGAGCAGACACGACATCGCCTCATCACCGCAGCTCCTGCAACATGCAGTCATTAGAAAATCACTCAGCTGTAATATTATCTGACTGTGTAAATACAGATGAATACAGATCACAGATGACATTTGTGGTGCATGTGTATAAGCCATGGTTTGTACGTGTGAGACCTCTGTGGTGTATGTGTATAAGCCATGGTTTGTACGTGTGAGACCTCTGTGGTGTATGTGTATAAGCCATGGTCTGTACGTGTGAGACCTCTGTGGTGTATGTGTATAAGCCATGGTTTGTACGTGTGAGACGTCTGCTGTGTGATGCAGTGTACTCACAGTTTGCTGTCCTCCCATTCCTTCTCCATGTGGCTGTACACCGGCGTCTGACACACCAGGTCCTCCACCATCTGCAGATACAACACCGCCAGTCAGGTACAACAAAGCCAGTCATTGCAGTCTCACAATGTGTGTATAGTACTCAATATTTGATAGGGACAAAGTATTGAAGCACAACTATACATAAATAACACTAACAGTAACAGTGGAAAGCACCCTCTAGGAAATGGAAGTACAGATTCTCGAGTGACACCTACCATGAGTACAGATTCTCCAGTGACACCTACCCTGAGTACAGATTCTCGAGTGACACCTACCCTGAGTACAGATTCTCCAGTGACACCTACCCTGAGTACAGATTCTCCAGTGACACCTACCCTGAGTACAGATTCTCCAGTGACACCTACATATTCTCCAGTGACACCTACAGATTCTCCAGTGACACCTACCCTGAGTACAGATTCTCCAGTGACACCTACCCTGAGTACGGATTCTCCAGTGACACCTACAGATTCTCCAGTGACACCTACAGATTCTCCAGTGACACCTACCCTGAGTACAGATTCACCAGTGACACCTACATATTCTCCAGTGACACCTACCCTGAGTACAGATTCTCCAGTGACACCTACCATGAGTACAGATTCTCCAGTGACACCTACAGATTCTCCAGTGACACCTACATATTCTCCAGTGACACCTACAGATTCTCCAGTGACACCTACATATTCTGACACCTACCCTGAGTACAGATTCTCCAGTGACACCTACAGATTCTCCAGTGACACCTACCCCGAGTACAGATTCTCCAGTGACACCTACCCTAAGTACAGATTCTCCAGTGACACCTACCCTGAGTACGGATTATCCAGTGACACCTACATATTCTCCAGTGACACCTACCCTGAGTACAGATTCTCCAGTGACACCTACCCTGAGTACGGATCCCTTGCGTTGGTCGACCAGCTGCTTCTGTCGGGCCTCCTTGGCCTGCACCAGGAGAGTCTCGGTCAGGACGTGGCCCAGCTCTATCTGCACGTCCACCAACTCCCGCTGTACCGGCAGACTCAGGTTCCGTGTCTGTAACACCCACAGTAGACAGTGTAGACAGTGCAGACAGGTAAACTCACAGCCCAGTGCTCATGTACTAACCATGCCTTGCAGAAGAGTAATGCTTTTCAGTAGTTAGGTTGAATTGGGTTTTGGATCTGCCTTCAAAGTTATTTTATTCAAATCATAGTTTGTCGGTCTACGGCTGGAGGAAAGCAACGCCTGTCATGCTAAGTGATGCAGTAAACCTCTAGCACCAGCTAATACTGACAAAACAAGGATGACAACTGCACTTCTTCAGGAAAGGATGGTGGTATGACAGTAGCTAGTAAAGGTAGTTCAAAATGCTTCACCATATACAGTAGACATTTTGAAAATAAAAGTTTTGTTTTTTTTGCCAGTTATTAACATGGCATGCAGTGAATGAGTGAGTGAATATGGAGACAGAGAGAGAGAGAGAGAGAGGAGAGAGAGAGGAATAGAGAGAGAGGGAGAGAGAGAGAGGGAGAGAGAGAGAGAGAGAGTGAGAGAGAGAGTGAGTGAGAGAGAGAGAGAGAGAGAGAGAGAGAGAGAGAAGGTTGACCTCTTGTAGGCTGGTGAGAGTCTGCGCCTCCAGGTACACGTCTTCAGCTAGCGCCACCGCCTCCTTCAGCACGATGGCCGACTGTAATGGAAAAACATACAGACTTGAATACAAGTACAGTAATACACCGACCAAGACAAGACATTTGAAGCTAAAACAAAAACTGCATATTCAGGTTGGACATTTCCAACTTACTGATCCGACATCAGGGGTGTATTCAATCAGCACATGGCTGAGTAAGCCGCTTAGCTAAACTGGTTCTCTGTCCCATGTACGGTTCATACGACACTTGAGACAGTGGCTAGTTTGGTAAGCTGCTTGCAAGCCCTCGTGTCTTTGAACGCACCCCTGGTGAAAATGTCAACATCTTCTCAGTCCATCCAAATGACTTTCCTTATGCTGTTATACTCTGTATGTGTAGTAAAGCTGAGAATCTCTGATGTCATATTACCTGGAGGTAGTACATGTGAGCGATGTCCTTCTCCAGCGCCTCCTTGGCGAGGTGCAGTAGGACGGAGGCGTGTTCCTTCATCAGCGGAACGGCCTCACGCTTCCTGGACAGCTGCACCAACTTCTCCGTGGCGTTCTCAAACTTCTGCAACACGAATCACAAACCCCAATATAAATCTGAACTTGAACATGAAATCAAATGATTTCGAAATCTCAGGATTTTAATCACAAATTGTATGGAGACGAGCATATTTGGAGAAGAGGGGTGACTGGTGGAACGTCTCACCTCGCAGGCCGACAGGACGCCCTTCATGATCTGAGGGTTGTTGACGTTCTTGTGCTCCTTCAGTAGGATCCCTGCCTGCACGGAGGCCAGTCTGAAACAGTCAGCTAATGTCACGTATACTGAATCATCACTGTCAAATAAATTGCCATCAAATGCTCTACCTATTCATTATGAGTATACCTGTGATAGAGAGAGAGAGAGCTACGCTGTGTGTCTGTAAATCGATATTTACCTCCCCTCTAACTATTCACTATGAGTATACCTGTGATAGAGAGAGAGAGAGCTACGCTGTGTGTATGTATCGGTACTTACTTCCCCTCTATTCATTCACTATGAGTAAACCTGTGATAGAGAGAGAGAGAGCTACGCCGTGTGTCTGTATCGGTACTTACCTCCCCTCTAACTATTCATTCACTATGAGTATACCTGTGAAAGAGAGAGAGAGATCTACGCCGTGTGTCTGTATCGGTATTTACCTCCCCTCTAACTATTCATTCACTATGAGTATACCTGTGATAGAGAGAGAGAGAGCTATGCCTTGTGTCTGTATCGGTACTTACCTCCCCTCTAACTATTCATTCACTATGAGTATACCTGTGATAGAGAGAGAGCTACGCTGTGTGTCTGTATCGGTGCTTACCTCCCCTCCAGGTCCGCCAGTATAAACCCGAGAACACTCGACCGGCTAAGTCTGTCCTCGGCGATCTTGCTGAACTCATTCAAGCTCTGGATCAGGATCTTTCTGGCCTAGATGGTGAAGGGGAAGTATTAGATCCATCAACAAATGGAGAAACAAGAATATCATCATCCAATCTTCTCATTTATTCACAAATAATGCACTACTGCTGTGGTAAGTAAAGTGCAACTACTGACTCAGCTAAGCCTTTCAAAAAAACTACTTAAATACAACTTTCAAAAAGACACATATGGGTCAGTTTTAAAAGTTATTTTCCTTATTATTCTAATTGTATTCTCAATGTGTTCAAAATGCATTCTAAACATGTTTTCAGTGATTTCTCAATGTGTTCTCAATTTTTCTAAAGGTGTTCTCAGTGAATTCTCCATGTGCTTGTGTATTCTCAGTGTGTTCTAAATGTGTTGTAAACATGCTCTCATTTAAGTTCTCAATGTTCTCAATGTGTTCTCAGTGTGTTCTCAATTTGTTCTCTGTGAATTATCAATGTGTTCTCAATGAGTTCTCAATGTGTTCTCAGTGAATTCTCAATGTGTTCTTGTGCATTTTCAGTGTGTTCTAAACATGCTCTCATTAAAAGTTTTCAATGTGTTCTCAGTGTGTTCTCAGTGTGTTCTCAGTGTGTTCTAAGTGACTGACATCAGGGTGTGGTACTGACCGTTCTCCTAGCCATCTTGTTGTCGTAGTCGTTGAGCGTAGACTCCACCATCAGCACAATAGTATCGTACCAGAACATCTCGTCTCCATTGTATATGTCCTGACACAGTAATCACCAATAATTACAAAGTATCCATGGTGACACACAACACTTATAAGGTATCCATGGCAACGTGACCTCACTACAATGTATCCATGGCAACACATACTACCAATGTGTCACTTCCTGCAGTCAAAAGACATACTTACGAAAAAATAATTGCATTGTTTTACGATGTGAACATGACAATTTCCTGAAACTTAAATAATTACTTACAAAAGTTAATTTAGCAGTCGAGACTAAAGAAGCAATCACGTAGAATGCGCATCCACTTATTAAACATCAGTAGCCAATCAGTCACAGTAGTCTACATCTCAACAGGTGAGTGAGCGAGTGAATATGGAGTTTAACGTTGCTGCGAGAATCTTTCACTCATTTGCGACGATAAAGAAATTAATTATGTTACCGGTACTGTATGTGTGTTAAAAAACGAAGAAGTTTAAAAATCTCAGCAGGTGTATTATATTAGGTAAAGCACCTGTGAGCACCCTAGCTGTAACTCAGGACCATATACGTAGATGGAACTCAGGGCCATATACGTGGATGGAACTCAGGGCCATATACGTGTATGGAACTCAGGGCCATATATGTAGATGGAACTCAGGGCCATATATGTAGATGGAACTCAGGGCCATATACGTAGCTGGAACTCAGGGCCATATACGTAGCTGGAACTCAGGGCCATATACGTAGATGGAACTCGGGGCCATATACGTAGATCATATTATTATTTATTATTACCTGCGCCATCTTACAGAGGTTGAACACCTGTCCATACTGCGCCTCCTCGAACGACAGTTTGCCCAGCAGATAGAGGATGCGGGCCTCCAGAGGCTTGTCTTTGAACTCCTGCAATACAAGGTGAAGGTCGTGAAGATAGTCGTACAACAGGGAATTCTTTGAACTCCGGCAACACAACACGCGATGAACATGCAGCAGGTGATTGCTGTAACATTACAACAGGCAGGGTTAGAAGTTCCCACTCGTCCGTCCGTCCGTGATGACCTTCTTTTCATATGGGCGAGTATCTTTTTTGTGGAGATCGCTCTTCTTATTTGACTTACTAGTACGTTGGCTTGTTCAAAATTGTACATTTTTGCACCAACTTCCAACCCTGACCAGGTAGTGAAGATAGTCGTACAACGGAGAATTCTAATAAGCAGGGATTAGGTTAATGATTAGGTTAGGATTAGGTTAATGCCACTCACGCGGGAGGCATCCAGGGCCTCGTTCAGGAAAGCTCTGGCGCGGGAATACATGCCCTGGAAATAAATGTGACATCATTACAGTAAAATACATGGTACTATGATGAAAAAATGAAAGTGCCACTGCTATGTTAAATCAACTTCATAATAAAAACTATACGCGAATATGTCCAAGGACAAAGGAAATAATGAACTTTTACAATAAGATATTTGTGAGATGCATAGGGACATTACTACATGTTATAGTACCTGTCTGATGAGGACATCCGCTGTGTCAGCCCAAAGATCACGGAATGTGATTGCGCCCAGTATCTTGCCCAAATGTGACTCAGTTTTGACTTCCATAGTCTGGGAATTATATAATAAAATCTGTCAAATTCCATCTAAGATACATACTGAACAAATTGTTTTATCAATATTGAATTTAAAAAATATATATATTAAAAAAATAGATACAGTTTGATAGACATTTTTTTCTCTCTCAACCAACTATTCTCCAGCGATGGCATCTAAACGTCTTGCATGAGGACAACTCCAAATGTTAAGTATTTTCCTTCCCTCCATTCCCATACAGTAATATCTAACAGATGACAAGGTCAGTTAACTAAATATGTAAACTCCTGACAGCACCTTTTCAGAAGTGACGCCAGGAGTGCATGGAGTGTGCGGAGTACGTGTAAGTTTCTTAGCGTCACGTGCAAGCTTGGACAGAGCGGCCTTGACCCTGGTCTCCTCCCGGGCGACCTGCATCTGCTTCTCCTTCATGATGGCGATCTCCTCTCGGGACCTGGCGACAGAAACACCGCCGATAATCAGAGATGACCAATCATACAGCCACGCCTAGAGGGTGGGGTAAAGATATATAGACAAGGTTTGCTCCAGAGATAGAGATGAGGCGAGAGAGAGAGGCGAGTACTCACACTGCTTGATCGTCTTCGTTGATACGGATAGGGGAGATAACTTTCTCATGGAACGTCACTCCAGCCTTCAAGTCCAGATGTTGACACACCTCCATACTCCTGTAACCACGGAAACACAAGCATCCATAAGCTAATGTCACTTCTCTATATTAATTACCTTGTTACTGTAATTAATTATCATGAATGGTTTTCAGCTTCTACCACTGCCAGATTGTTTCCATTCAACCAATAAAATATGAATTTAGAAAGTTCTAAAATATTAACAACACATCTCCTCAAAATGTTTCAGGGTCATGATTTTCACATCAGACTACTTATCTAAATTAACTAATTATACCCAATCAGGTGCCCGTTGCATGACGCTCTTGTAGTGTTACAATAGTTGTAACTGGGCTCCTGCCACAATAGAAAGCATTGATGTTACAATAGTTGTAGCCTACAAGAGCGTCGTGCAACGGGCACCAGTGTATCTGGCCGATGCTACCACTGTATACCTGATGTGTACAAGCACGTAGAGGGCGTTGTTCTGGAGCAGACTGCGGGACAACATGTCCTGGAAGGCCAGGACGGGCAGTGTCAGGACAGAGTAGCCGAGGTCCTGCAGCACGGTCAACAGTGTGTCCAGGTAGTGGAGGGTTAACATCTGAAGTAGAGCCGGCATGGAAAGGGTTAACATACTATTTGAACAGTTCTAGAACAGGAACATGAAGGGCTAAAAGAAAACAGGGGGCCTATTCTCAAAACATTCTTACAAACGTCTTAGCCTAAGAACCGTTCTTAACAATTCTTATAGTATGGCTACAAACTGTTCTTAGGCTAAGAAGGTCGTAAGAACGTTTCGAGAATAGGACCCCTAGTTGATAACATTACTGACAAATTATTTGAATAATTGTCGTTCTTCTATGATCGGTCTGTGTAACGAGACCCAGGTTAGTATTGTTGACAGTTACAGTGCAGACTTACAGGTTTGGGAAGAGACTCGGCACTGATGCCCGTCTTAGCCAGACTATCCTGCTTGAAGGCCTCCAGCATCTGAACACATGAACACAATGATAGAGGTAAACACATGATCAGAATGATACAGTAACTTAACACATGAACACAATGATGATGGTGAACAAGTGAGGGAAGCATTCATAAAATACATATTGAATGTTATAACAGAAGGACAAATAACACATCTACAATTTCTTCCTGTCTTCATGTTTACATGTGGTCACTAACAGATATTGGCAGATGCAGATAATAGCTAAATTATTCAGCGTCTTTGGTGTAATAAACTAAATACATGTTCACAGACTACTACAGTGAGGTAGGACACAATGACGAGGTGTTGTACAGTGAGAGATTACCTCGTCCGGCACGTCATACACGGCCCATTCCTCCGCGTTGCTAGGCAGAGCGTCCAGTGGGCCCTTCCTCTTCACCTTCTCCTTGACAACCTGCAACAACAACGCAGCGTTGTCACAGACGTAGCGCCAGAACTAGATCTTCTGTGGACAGTGTTAAAGTTGACCGTCTCTGTTCAGTCAGAGTGACTAGATCTACCTACACAGTGGTAAGCTACAAGTGGTAAAGACTGACCTCCTTCTCCTTCTTGTCCTTCTTGGTGGCGGACTTCTTCCCTGACGGCTCTGATGGCGGGTTCTTAGCCAACTCCTTCATCACAGGCCCGGCATGAGTCATGCACACCTACACAACAACAACAACATCATATTGCCAGGCAACCAAGATAACATTGACATGCTGACCCGGGAAATAAGTCAATTCACTGAAAACTAACCCAGATACAAAGTAAAATGTTCTACAAAAAGAAGATGATACGCTGGGTAAACTATGTTTAAAAAAAGGTTCTAACACTACACTATGACACCACACAGTGTTGCGTAGAATGGAAGTAACTGCCTTAAAGATTAGTTACTATTTTCATCACTTTCCAAAATTGTGAATGATTTGACTAAAAAATACGATAAAAATCACAGAAAGTGAACAATGAACTTTAAATTAAATTAAATTAAACTCCGAGACAGAGATTCGGATGTGGGAATGGCTGCCCACCTTCCAGAGCTGCATGAGGTATCTGTGGGCCAACAGACAGATGTCGGAGTATGCGGAGGAGCTCCGCCCGTGGATCTCCGCCAGAACGAGGTGGACACGGATCAACGCCTCCAGCTGACTGACGTCCGTCAGGTCCGACATAGTCAGCGACGACTTGGCCGGCAACAAACCTGGAGATAAAGGTACACCCAGTCAGAGAGAGAGTACAATACTGCAGTGCAAGTCGACAGCGTGACACACTTATATAGAGGCATCTGGACCCAAAACCAGCCAATACCACCACTGTATCACACTAGGAGACTAATATTCTCTAAATGCTGTAATTTGAACCATCTCTCTACTTGTGTCAACAATAATTGCCGTAATATTCATTCTGGCATGGAGAACGTTAAACAACTTAACCCTCTCCCTGCTGGATTAGACACAGGCACATATTTTTATTACATCTCTGATTGCCTTCAGCATGGAGAGAGTTAATACATATCACCCTCAGAATGAGCTCACAGAATTGATACATAAATGTCCATATATTTCAAGAAGCTTATTTCATATGATTTCTGCACATTAATGTATTACTTGTCAGGCTATCTCAATAAAAGTCACTAGACGTATTATGCCAGCAAGTACGGACCTATCTCGGCCTGCTTGGTGATTGGGATGTAGTCTGCAGGGTTGATCTCGTGCTCGCTCTCGGTGACGTCGCTGTGAACGTCCGACGCCTTGCTGATGGGCTCCGGCGACTTCCTGTCATGCTCAGCAGACATCTTCCTGTCTTTCTCCGTAGCGGCCTTGGCCCGCGGCGACGTCTTTCTCTTGTCCTTCTTGCCTGGTATTACAAAAAGTACGAAATAAAAATCGAACTAATTGTTCGAATCTGACAAAGAGAACTTGTTCTATAGCTGCAGAATTTCTGTAATGAGGTTATTTGAATATTTGTTACATTGACACATTTTTTCAGAGAAAACCGTAACGAAATACTCTATAACAATGTCTTTGTTCAAGGTGCATTTCTTAATAACACATACAATGATACACACACGACTTAGTATTGCTATCTCTGATGAAGTGAAACACAGGAAACTTCTCTAACCTTTAGACTTTTTGACCTCGCTCTTTGTCCCTCCATCTTTGTCACCTGAAATTTGTTTTACATATAGGTAGTGCTCCTTTCTACTGTTCTGTCACATGTCCAGTACACGTGCTGTTCTTTAGAATGGAGTGAGCAATCACAGCACAGAGTAAATTGCCAGTGGCAGCCATGTTGGATTGTGTACTGTGCGGTCTGAACCACCTATTTCGCTGGTACATCTCCCGGACACTTAGAACACTGTGCGGTATTGCTCCTTTCTAACTACACATGTCTCGGACAGAAAGTACAGACAAAACAGCTAGCAAGGAACATGGCCATAATTAGACATACACATGTACATGTAGTTACGATACTGATATTGATAGTGATGTTTGATTGTATGTCAGTCTGTCTCACACCTGGCATGGTCCTGACCAATCACAGTTCAGATAACAAATGCAATGCAATGCGACTCAACAATGGACATGGTAAAAGTAGTTACGAAAATTGCTGACTCAGCAATCGCAGTATTTGGCAACAGTGATACAATACAATACAAATTTGGCCTGACACAAGTACATGTCAGACAGTTATCACATGGTTGTCAGATGGTTGTCAGACTGGTCTCACCTTCCTTCTTCTCTTTAACGTTGTCGTTGTCGCAGATGTTGAGGAGGATGTCGATGGCCCACTCCACCATGTCGATGGCGTCCTGCAGGGGGTAGTCGTTGACGTACAGCCATTGGCCGAACTCAACCAGGTAGTCCAGCTTCTGCCAGCGATTGGCCGGCGTCTGGAACACACAGTAGTACATGCCAGCTGGTTTCATGTGGGGAGTCTACACACTGCCCCATAGAAGTCTGCACACTGCCCCATAGACGTCTACACACTGCCCCTGTCAACGGTTTACATGTTGCTCTGCACAAAGTCTACCCATTGCCTAATGGAGTCTAAAGACTTCCCTGTGAAAATTCAACAAAATGCCCACTGTAGAAAGTCTACACATTGCCCCGTGAAATTCTTACACATTTCCGCCTCCTGTGAATAGTCTACAGATTGCCCACTGTGGATAGTCTACATATTCCCTGTTGTGGATAATCTACATGTTTCATGCTGTAGAAAGTCTACATTGGCAGCTGTTTACACACAACTCACAGTGAGCGCCTCCACAGCGAACTGGTACGAGGACATCTGTTCCGACGTCTCCTTGGAGCTGAGCGCCACCCGACGCCACATGTGTGCGACATAGTTCTCACTCTCGTCCTGAAACAGTAGGCCGTGTATCAACTGACGCCACCTTAGTTCAACCTCACACGACTGCGGTAGCACTAACATGCTCAGACATTTGAATAGAAGGTGAATACAGCTACAGGTATTGGTCTACACAATACCATGGACACAATTTGACAAACAATCCTAGCTGTAGTAGTGTGTGTTAAATACCAGTAGGCAAAGTCAAAGCTGAAATCTGATACCTAGAGACATTATGGCTGTTCATTTTGCCACCGGCTGACCCACAATCGGCAGCCGATTGACCTCAGTAACCCCACAAACATGCTCGATTTGCCCCATAATTCCACATTCTCAGACGCCAGCAAGTGCCCGATTTTCCGCTATCGAAAGACAGGCTAACACGCGGCTTGTTGGGAAAGAAATTGAGCAAATCAAGCGCGTTTACAGGATTACAGGGGTCAAGCGACTGTCGATTTGTGGCAAAATGAAGTCCTATTGACCTGGGCTTAGGAATCATCATATTTCAATAAACAGTACAGTATACATTTAGCATAACACAAGCACACTCAGGAATGGCACCATCAGAACACAATGCAGAAGAGCAAAACGGTACATCTGCAGTAGAACAAAGCATATCAAGCTGTATCAACGTTCGTGCTTATTGCTACGTACTATCATAGAATGTTCTTAGATTATACAGTATTACCAAAACCCTAGAAATAAATGGATAATTACTTCAAATCTATTCAAAACACTAAAAACCCATTAATATAAATATTCACCCAATGTTCTACGGGTATATTAAACATTTTCTGATTAAAACAAAATATTGTTTAAGAAAACAGTGTTTCTTAACAATGAACACATAACAAATGTTTCAACATGTTCTGAAATGAAACAACATGACAACGGATGACGATGGCAATATGTCTGCAGTCCATGCTGTATGCAAAGTAAAATCAGGAACATAAAAGTACAAATGAATAACAATCATGCAAATATGGCATGCAGTTGCAAGTAGCAAACTGAGATAATGCTGACAATAACGCTATCCTACCTTCGGAAAGTTCGCTACCTACAGACAGAGTGCATATACGAGTTGAGTGACGCCAGCATTCACATACAGCAGATACTCACAATAGTGTCACTGATTTACTAACAATAGTGTCACTGATTTACTAACAATAGTGTCACTAAATTACTAACATAGTGTCACGTGCAATGCGTCACTGACATATACCAGGGTCCACAGAACAACTGTAACGCTACAAGGGTCGTAACTCTAGCGTACTAGTGTAGAGATGTACTCTTGTAGGGCTAGGGCTGTGCTGTGACACAGGGGGCCTGATAGGTATATTGAGCTCACCATTGGGATTGTCCAGAAATCTATTTCTTCCTAGGTTGCCATAGTAATTCAGAACAACAGAATTATCCTCGTTCTCAAAGTGATCACTTATTCACAATTCATAAAATTAATTTCAAATTATTTCTAAAAAATATATTATTTGAGTGATATATTATCCAAAATATCTAGAAGACTATCAAATATCTAGACGGCTATCAAATATATAGAAGACTATCAAATATCTAGAAGGCTATCAAAGAATAAAATGGAATCATAAAAAGTTCAGAGAATCTAATATTAATTGTCACTAACTGATTAATAAAAACATGGTGATCATAATACATATTCACTTATTATTACGTCCAAACCCATTGGAATGATCATATTAGTTTAGTTTTCTAGTTATTATATGTCAGTAAAATGTAAATGTGTTGCCTTCACTGGTACCAATGTTAAAAAGTATGCTAAATTGTTAGAAATTACTGAAATCAGTGGATCTTCCTCACCTTGAACTTCTGGATGTCTAAATGAACAGCTCGACCCAGAGCAGCCTTCACCATCACGCGGTGCTTGAAGATCAACCTGAAATAAACATCACGTCCAGCCACAGTGAGTCAGTTATGGAGTTTAACGTTGCTGTGGGAATATTTCACCCATTTGCAATGAATGCAGCCACAGCTAAATTAGTGAGCAATAGGTGACTCAAACCCCATAACGTAACAATCCCAGAAACCGATTACTCAATATACATTGATGATCGTTAGTCTCTCACCTACAGCACATTGCTAGAAATATATTGAGTCAAAGCCAAGGTAATGTCCATGCCACCCAGGGGCTGGTTGTTTGAAGTTCAGCTAGGCCTTAACAGGCTGTTAACAGTGTTCAAAATAGAGCCCGTCCGCCTGCCCGCATGTCGTGTTACTTTTTGTTTGTTTTTCAAGATGTATATCATCGATCACTGACCAACATGTATGAGGACGGTTAACTTCTCAGATTTACCAGTCCTCATGGCTGGCAGTGAAATTGCTGGAATTTTATACACTGCTGTTAAAGTAGCTACCTCTATTGGGTGTAGTACAAGCGTAAAATAACCAGGCTTTCAACAACTAAGCCACATACTGAATGAGTGAGTGAATATGGAGTTTAACGTCGCTGCGGGAATCTTTCACCCATTTGCGACGAAAGCCACATACTGAATGAGCTGACTTCAATTAGCAGGTAGATAATACTTTCCTAAGAATACCGACACTGGAGTTGAGAATGTACTCACAGTCTGTGTTTGGTTCTAGGCATGTCGGCCACAGCTTGGTCCATAATGTCCAGTGCCATCTCCCACTCTCCCTGCAACACGACACACACGAGGATTACAGTCGGCCCCGGAGCTGTAGTAGATGGCTAACTCTCGTCTAGAACTAGCTTCACACATTGCTGTACAGTGTGTTGGTGTTTTACAAATTCATTTCATGGCATTAACTCTCTCCATGCTGGAGGCAACCAGAGATGCCCTAAATAGTTGTGTCTGTGCCTAATCCAGCAGGGAGAGGTTTTACTGACCTGTTTACAGTTGGAGGATGAATCAAAACAGGGGCGTGTTCAATGACACAAGTACTTGCAAGTGGCTTACAAAACTAGCCACTGTCTCAAGAGTTGTATGAACAGGAAACCCAGTTAACTAAGTGCTGATTGAACGCACCCCAGGACGTCGTTGCACGATGCTCTTGTAGTGCTACAATAGCGGCTGCAAGTGGGTCATCGAATTTCTAAGAGCATCATTTAAAACTAGGAATTCTGGTGATAAGCTAACAGAAGTCTATGCATAGAAGTGACTACAAATCCAAAGAAAATCTTAATACGACGTTACAAAGGA
>JAVCKZ010054127.1:0-16967 GCA_034780755.1 Lepetodrilus elevatus | reverse complement strand
AGTTACTGAGCGGTGTTGATCCTTGGTAACTGCACATGCGTCGGAAAGAAAGAAGTAGACAGGACAGCTAGAAAGGAGCAGCCCCCTGTCAAGAATGTGCGTCCAACACTGTCAATGGAACACCACCCTAGTCTTAGATTGGATTTGGAGATGATAACAACACGTGTTGATCAGCATGAAATCATGTTAAAATTAATTGTCTGTATCTATTATTGAAAGCGTTTTACCGGAAGTGGAATTTGCTCACGTGAACCCACTTGTCTTCATGAGGCAATAAAGGAAGTGGTCTTTGACCTAATTCCTTAAATAACACGGACTAGGTGGCAATGCGTCGTCTATATCATGTACATGTATGAACTCACGGGTTGTGGGGCACTCAGATGGGCAGTCTTCCTCTTGCATGGTGTTGTCAGTACAGTTGCATCGTACATCTGAGCACGATCTGGATCTGGTGCGGCTCTGCGGCGTCGGGGTACATCCGCCCGGACATGAGGTCCATGGTGACCAGGAAGTCCAGCATGTTGGAGGAGCTATGAATAGAGATGATAATGACAATCTGAACATTTATAATTCACCAAATACGCTCTGAAGCATGCTCAAAGTGCTACATTATTACCGCGGTTAATGGATCAATATGCACTCATATCACGTTCTCAAGCCAGTTAGGCGCTGGAAGGTTTACATTTATAATTCCATCTCATCCTACCGGGTACACATTCACAGCTTGGTGGACTGGAGCAGTGTGCTCCAGAGTACTACACGGTTACATGAGGTAGGCCAGAACCCTGGATATCCGGGTTATGAGGCGGACTCGTTAGTGTTGTTCGTTTTGCCATCGGCTAACCCCAAATCGATTTGCTCCGTAATTCCACATTATCATCCGCCGGTAAGCGCCCGATTTGCTGCTTGTTGGGTAAGACATTTGGCAAATCGAGCACGTTTGCTGGGTTACCGGGATCAACCGGCTGCTGATTTGTGGCAAAAACGAACAACCCTGTTAGCTCTCTGACCATCGCGATCCACGTAGTAGTAGAAGATGGTGAAATGGAGGAAGAGGACACAGTACGATATGCACCAATATACACTCAGTTTATAGAAAATATGCATATATTGTGTAAAGTATCGTGTAATAGGTTTACCTTCAGTGACGTTTGTTGGTATTGATGTTGTCGTCGTTGAACCTTTCAATTTTCAAGATGATAAAAAATTATAGATAAATGTTATAATAATATTCATACATAGTTAATTAACATCCAGTTTGCATGCATACATGTTAAAATTAACAACATATGACAATGTTTTAGCATATTTGAAATACAAACAAACAGCGAAAAATTGGATTCATTTCCATTTGAGTTGAAATGTACGTATTCTTGTTACAATTACTAGTGCGGGGTCAAATATTGCCATACTAGCAGGGGCATTGAACTGCATTTCAATAATCATTAGTAATTATGATGTTCCCATCGAAAGCACTGTTTAGACCCTTGAACCCTCCAAGATACTGTACAAGTACTGACCTGAGAGCATTGATATCCAAGTACATACGAGACAAATGGCTATAATGAATAATTATCAATGTAAAGGTTAATACTAATGACAATCACGTATCACATGATAGTCCGTTCAATGTTACCATACATTCAAAACATGTTTGTGTAGCCAATACACGGATATATTAATGAGAATACCGAGTTAGTATTACACATAGGATACATCACGTGTTACAAGAACAAATACAACAACTTTTCGGGGGAAGATTTTATTCAGATAAGTTATACATGGTAAAATGGGTAGAAATAAGGAAGACAACACTAATATCAAAAGTGTTTATTAGTTACTAATACAAATACATATATAAGCAAATATGGTATGATGGAATTGTCTTTTAACACATGTGAACACACACACACACACACACACACACACACACACACACACACACACACACACACACACACACACACACACACACACATACACACACATACACACACATACGCACACACGCGCACACAGAGATATTACCAAATAAACAAAGTTTACCAAAGGGAAAACAAATTGAAAAATTGCCCCGGTAACAAGAGAAACACATGTACATACATTTGCATAATTTAACATTTCCCCAACCATGGTCAACTTTTTCAGACACTTATGTTTCAACTGAATACTGTTATTGGTCATTCATTGATTGTTAAAACTTCAGATGCATAGGTGAGTATGTATGGTTTTATTTAGGATACTTAGTAAGTATGTATATATATATACTTAGTGAGTACGTATGTAATTGAGAGTACTTACCGCAGGGGTCACATGGTGGGGTTCTATATCTTGGAGTGTCCGGTAACTGGCCTGTGAACATAAATGGTGCCATGTTGTGTTGTGCGACGATATGCATATAGTGTAAGATTGTATGCAAGTCGCAATGCTGTGTCTCTCTGTTTTGTTGTTTCATGACAATTATGAGTACAGTGTCTGTATGTCGAGGGACTTATCGCCACTTGGTTTATTCGTTTCAGTCGTGGCGGTTATTCTTATGTATACATTATTGTATAGTGTCTCGTAAGCCAATACTTGGCTGGATGATAGAAATGTTACAATGTTTTATAAATTCGTGTATTTTTATATATCTCTACCATGTGACGCTTATAATAACATATTCTCGTCTGTCTGTCTTTCAGCCTATCCGTGGCAATACAGCCAAGACCAGTGTATGCATAATATAATTACGGGACTGAGAAACTATATAATATATAGTTTATATACTTTTAAAACCGGAATTAACACGGATTTGCATATTCATTCCAGGCGGGTGGTAACCATTTCATGCATTCATATCAGGTGATGCATTCATACATACTCACGTAATGTTGCTGTTATATTACCAATGTTGTTGAGATATATGTGGCAGACACTTATGACCAGTGTGACACTCTTGTATCATACTCACGTAATGTTGCTGTTATATTACCAATGTTGTTGAGATATATGTGGCAGACACTTATGACCAGTCTGACACTCTTGTATCATACTCACGTAATGTTGCTGTTATATTACCAATGTTGTTGAGATATCTGTGGCAGATACTTATGACCAGTCTGACACTCTTGTATCAACTGGGACGTCCTCATCTCATCAGCCAACCATCATAACAAGTGTACCATTTCTGAAAATCAGGTGACCACAAGCATGTATTCACGTTCTATATAAACGCAACCTGTGTACGAGGAATTATTAGTAGCCCTTTACATTATTTTGATAATATCCTTGATAGAGATCTTGTAAGCGTGTATATTTCCTAATTAAATGTAGCCACATAGTATTTCTGTAAATGTGTATCTTGAAATAAGAGGCTTGCCTTTGTGTTTTTTTCCGAAACATTTAGTCAATATCATTTTGTTTCTACTTGTATGTTGTTGTTGTTGTTGATTTGTGGTTTAAAGTCACTTTCTAGAATCTTTTTTATTTATAATGCTAGTTCACTTAGAATATCATGTCGCAGATAGAACAATGATACCCCACTCAGATACAGTATACTGACTCCGAGCTGGCCAGTCCTTGCTTTACTCATTTAGTGCTGAGCGCCAAGCAGGGAAACAACAAGTACAACCTTTTAACGTATTTTGGTATGACGCGACCGGGGATCGAACCCGCAAGCTTCCGCACTCCGGGCCGACGCTCTAACTCTACTTATATGAGTTTTAAGTGTAAGTCTTTGTATGACTGTCGTGACAAATCATTGACATGAACCTGATGCTTATATTCATGATCATGTTGGTCCCCACTTCGAGATTAGTTGCTAATTTGCTACACTTTTAAAGTAATTTGATACATAATTGACAACAGAAAATTACAGGATGGAATTACCAAGCAGGCCAAACTCAGACGTTAAAATAATAATAATATGCTGATGATAATAGAGCTTACATTATTATCGGAGAAAATGGATCAGTCTGCAACTAATATTACTCCATGGAGAGTATGCAACCCGAACTTGCGTTTTGAATACGCTCAAAGGTTAGCAGTCACATTGCCATCATTCTCATCCTACCGGGTACCCATTCTCAACATATAGGTCAACATTGGCATTTCTTTTTAACTCGGCCACTTATCTAACTATCAGCTGATAATAAAGTGGCACCAAATTCGAGGTGTTTCATCCTTTGTTTCAGCCTGTGTCTCAGTGCGTGGCAGGAACGCATCCTAGACGTACGATAACTTGACGTAGCCTCTCTTAAGGACATTATTCATTTCCGACCTCAACTAGTTCTCATTGGCTTTCTCTGTACTTTACATATTCAGGTAATCCGAATTGCCCCTGATGATTCCAGCCTGTCATACATACGGGTATGGTTATTGCCACTTAGCATAACACACACACACACACACACACACACACACACACACACACACACACACACATACACACATATGTACATACATATTATATATATGCATAGTAAACCGTTATTTATTTCCAGGATTAACTACTTGTGTTGCGGGGATCTTGACGGATTTATTATTTAAATCGTTCAGATTTATTTAACACAATCAATACTGATATATATGCTAGCCATGAGTAACGTTACAGGCCCCTTATATATATATATTATGCCTTTCGTATTGCATATAATCAGCAGTGTGCGACATTAGCAGTGGCCCGATGGCCAATGTCTTAGCTAAATTCACTCGGTCTAAGCTAATGCACTTTGGCAAAGACCGATTGTTTAAGTAAAAATAATAATTCTATACCTAGATTTGCACCTACTTTCCGCGATTTCATAGTCCGGGCTTTGCTAAGTCATTTTAAATTGGCCCTGATGTCTTTGATACCTCTCTTGTTAATGTCTCACACTGATATACTGTGGGTATCTCCATCTGTTCACATTGATGAATGCATCGAAAAAGCTAGTGTTCCCGAAATGATAAATAACTTTAACAAACGTGAATGACGAGATTGTGTACGTACTTAATGTGAAGACCATTGGCGTGTCTGACTAACGTATATTTACGATCGTTCTGTGGAACTGGAACATAAGTATGTATGCAACCTGCGTGGTGTTAGATACTATCTACACATTTGAAGTGATTGGCTGGCTTTGTTAATAAAATTATTTCATTGGCTGCCAGTCAACTGGAACTACTTTGACTGTTCCACTGCAGCTCGTGTCGATCTCAACATCTGCTTGACATCAGAGACTGTTTCATGTTTTGCCTGATACAGTATCTGTCTTTTGCTACACTATGCCGTATCCATATATTTAATATGCATTATTTTTATTGACTTTAAATCCTCCTAAATAGTGAACGCATTATGTTATAGTTGCACTAGTGAAAATATAATGGGTTATTTCACTCCGATAATCTATGTTATGTGATAAATGTACGTATTGTACATGTATTTTATTGAGCTATGAATATTTGTAAATGTGCATAGTATACACAACTTATGTCTGTGCTTGTAAAATAGAAATTAGTCGTTCTTTTGCCGTATGTCCCAATCAAGTACATCATGAAATGTTCCATTCTACCGATAATAATACTGTCCACATGATATTATATATATAACCAAGCTAGAAAGTATATTCAGAGCGCTACATCGTTCTTCTCCCTGTCAATGAATCAATGTGCGCTCATTCCACCATCTGAACTCCCTGGGGAGTATACACCATAATCTGCCGTTATACAGCACAGATTGACATTCGCAGTTCCATCCCATCATACAGGATACTCATTTTACAGATGTGTGGATCGGAATCGTTTTCTCGAGAATGCTACACAATGGCATGAGTTAGGTTCGAACCCGGGATCTCCGGCAGACTCGCTATCTCTAGACCAGCGCGCCCCAGAAGCTGTTCACCTTTATGTATGTAGTTACCAACTCGTGGTATGAAGAGGTACATGATTATTTTTTAATTTATCATTTTCCGAAAGGTCTTTTCGAGGTATTTTCTTGCAAGTAAATTAACATTGACCCATGATTACTATAGGATGGTAGAAGTCGGCGATGTGATGCTAGACGTATGCATATGCATGTCTTTTCATGATATGAAACAAATTCTCTCTCAGGCAATACACTAGTATGTTATAATAATAATATTAATAATAATAATAATAATAATAATATATTTATAACGCGCCTATTCCATGCCGTACACATGCTCTTATCTTATGTAGGTGCATCAGAAATGCATATATTATGGTATACGAAAATTTTATTTTGATCATTGGGTTCCTAGATATTGGAACGTTTGATGGATAATATTAGTTTTATTTTATATTTCTTTATAATTTCTTTATTATTTCACAAAGAGAATTCACAATTAGTTTTAAAATATTTTAACAATGTTATACTTCTTTCAGAATCGTCACTCCGGGCACTCCTGTACGAAACGGCATTAACTCTAAGGTCATCGTATCTCCAACCTGTGCAATCGTGTAGCAATTTCACTAGCACGGTCTGTTACATGTAACATGTATTTTTGTTGAGTAAATTTTCAAACTTTTTTATCCATCAAAGCGCATGCCGCATTTCAAGATTGTATGCATTGATCTAGCATTGACGACATAAACTACTTCATCTTTAGTTATAACCACTTGTTACGTTGAGGCCTGTGTCAGAATTAAGTGTAAATCGCTTTATGTCCTAAAAATAGTTATTTCTGTTCTTATTCACAACATGGATATTGAAATATACTTACGTTGTGTTTGGTGCGGGAAGGGTTCTAGTTGTTATGTTCTGAAAGTACGCCAGGAAAGTGATCCTGAAGAGAGTATATATATCAACACCACAGACATACCACTCCAACTAGCTACCTATTTGTGATCTACATCTAATGTGTGCATCTAACTAAGAGTTGTGACAGGGTGTGCAGCCAGATCCATTGTAGGTGACTAATACAACATAGCATATTGCTGTGCCGTCAAGTGAAGAGTGCAAGCTATGCAATATATGAGTTCCACACGCTTGTTTGCAACCAACCATCTCCCCCCAACCGGTGATGCTCGTAGCCATCCTGAAATACCGCAACCGGTAACAGATCATGAACACTGTTCTGTGCACTAGCTAACGAGCTGAAACCTCAATTTGCAAGGTGTAATAGCAGTCGTGAGTTTTAAAGTAAAAGCAAGGCTGATTTTAGCGGCGCAGATTTGATAGCTGCGACAAACGGAGACTTCAGCCTATTGCAGATAATTATGTGTTCATATCCTCTTACCGGAAGTAGCTCGTGCAGAACGTGTAGTACAGGGAACCTCTTATTCCACTATGCATTGCAACACTACGTTCATGCAGTGTAAAAGGTCCTCACACATCAGTAGTGAGCGAAATATCCAATTCATTAAACCAAAGATTATATCGAAATTTGCCGTTGCGAATTTTGCTTTTGGTGTGTAAACATACAATATAGAATAGATACACGATAAGGTTCTATCTCAGAACGTAAATCGCTGAATTTCTTGCGGCGAAATTCGCATCTGGTGTGCGAGGACCTTTAGACGAACGAATGGTTCAATTTAATAGTTCCCCGTGCAGACATATATATGCATCATTCTGCCTATGTGTGCATCTGTGTTAAACCACTACTGTGCGTGAGCTAGCACTACCAACACTGTGTTGCATGCAGCACTAAGCGTACGTAGGAAAGAGAAAGAAGAGAGGTGCAATCATTGATATATATATTTTAATATAATTATTAATATTTTATGTATATGCACATTTTATTCATTTATTCATTTAATTCAACATTCTTCAACGTGCTTCAGGTTTATTTGCCAGGGCTGAAAGAGAAAGGAACATACTTTTAGTACATTATTTCTCATTGATATTCAAAATAAAATGCATGTAATGATTAAGGTCGTACTCCTAATATTAAAGATTGCAGACTATTAAATGTGGCTCATAAATATACCTATACATCAATACTATATATTGACCATAGCATACGTTGTCGTTACATTTCACACTTTTGAAAGTCAGTATAACCAACTATTACCAAAATTACTATGGTATGTAATACTATACAATGCATGTTTGCAGTTCAGTTAAGTATTCTTGGCTCGTCAGTACCAACTGGTGTTCCTGAGTTCGCCGCATTGTGTGCAGGTAGGGTGGGCTTACCACTGACATACCGGGTATGCTGCAACACCGCACTATGAACGAAACACTATTGGCAGTGGGTCTTTACTATATACAATCAAACGAAACATGTACAGCAAATGCTAGCACTCACCACATGTCGCATGAACAGGCCAGGACCTTCACCACTGACCACTTCTTCGTGGGGTTAGCCGAGCCTGCTGCACAGGTTATGGAGTATGTCTTGTTCTCGATTTTGGTTGGAGTACAGCATTTACATTCCTTCACCTTGGCATTACCATTTTTAACGTCGTATGTGACAGCACTGATTCCACACTCGCCTCTGCAGGAGTATTGGTCGACCTCGAAGCTGTCGATACAGCCATCCACCTTGATTGATACCTTCTCGGAGTGTGGGTCACATGACTTCTTCTTGCACATGTACTTGCAGCAAGATCCTTTGGGTGATAGTACCATCTCCTCCGTAGCCTGTACATAGACATTACACGTTGACATGTTGTTTTATTATTAAAGTACTTTCACACATGGGCAAGCAATATAATAATATACAGTCACGTAAAGCAATCTATATAAGTATGTGCGTATTATTAGCTAGCCTAATGCCATAAGGAACTCACAAGACAAGTATCGTCAAATATTAAGTATTGGGGTAAACGAAGTCAGATGCATATTTGACATTTTTAGCATAACAATTGAATACATCGATATCCTAGTTACTCATACATGATTGCATTTATTTACTTCAATCAGAACAGAACATAATATGTATCCACTCAGGATGAGAAACTCGGTATACGAGGTACACATATATATTACAAACATGAACATGGCAATCCCGGATAGGGATTTGCAAGAAAGTGTTTCGTTTCATAGAATGCACGACAATTTAGTAAGATTTTTCAATGAACTGATTTTCTAGGATAAATTGCTTTGATATTACATACAGATTACTCTTACCTGGTCACAACTCTGGGTGCAATTTTTGATGGGGGTCAGTTCTCCCTTTGCACAAATATATTTGGTACACTTGTCCTTGGGGTTTACAATTGTTGCACCCTCCTACAAAATGGAAACAGTACATGTCACGGAAGTGTTTTGAATACATGAAATAGCAGAGTTCCCCTAGCAGTGCGCATGACAGTGCCGTGTATGTGGTCCTGATGTAGTCTAATGTAGTAGATAATTATGAGTAATAATAGAGATAGAAGGGGAATTGCCCATTGCTTTATCTGTGTATTACAAACATAGTATTGCGTAAAGTGTTAACATGATGAAGAGTGTCGCGTCTTCACTAGTTTCATAAGATTTTAAAAAATGAATCTGGAGTAAACTCGTCTCGGAGACTGACCACGAATGACCAATCCTAGTACTGGATGTTGTCATGTGATAAACACAATAAAAGTAAACATGGACGCTTCGATCTACTTGCTGGGCTCCCTTACTGAAGACCGTCTTCCTGAGGTCTGTTCAGGAGGGCGAGTTTACACGTGAACTCTCCTTGGAAACGTTCATATGTGACGTCATGCGTGAACTCGCATACTCGCCCTCCTGAACAGGCCTCACTCGCATGACTACTTGCGATCAGACTAGAGACGATCCCGTCTTGTCGCGGGTAGTGTTCTCGGTGTATGGCTAGCATAATGTACGGGAACTCCATCTTTAAATTCTTACTTCGTAAATCTTTCCTTCGTAGATACACTTGTTGCATTCGGGCTCCTTGACACATTTACCATCGGCGCGTCTCACTGTATCATTTGTGCACATGCATCCTGGCATTGGTGGTTCCTTGCAGTTGGGTTTCTCCTCCTTCTGTGTGCAGGTCTTCTCACACGTGGTGTAGTTACTGTATTTTTCGTTTTCTTTGCTGCATGCTGAATACACAACGTAATTCAGCATCAGCAGGTCGTACAAAACCACAGGCGTTCGGTGATAGAACAGTATATAGATAATAATAAGTTAAACAATATATTAAATACAATAAAATTCGTTTATGTAAAAATAAAAATAATGAAAATAATAATACTATTTATAATACTATAAAGGCAACTGTTATCAGTCTAGGTCAACCTCGCCTAGCAATATAATATATATGAACGTTATACTATTAGCTTGCTAGGCGACGTTGGCTGATAACAGTCTCCTTACATATGTACAAACATAGATGTAATATATTTATATATTGTACTGTTTAAATTATTATTATTATTATTTCTATTATTATTATTATTTATATAAATTCGATTATATCACCGAATACCTGTGTACAAAACGAACTGTAATAATATCGTACGTGTCTTCGTAGTAAACGACTCTGGTTTAAAGGTATGTCATTCACGGAAAAAGAATAGTATAGCCGTGTAGTGGTATTATAATATACAATGAGATTATGAGACGCACTTATACTGTAAATCTTGTAATTCGCATCGAGTAGCATTAAATTCAAGATACATAGTATATTGACCAGAATGTACTTACGGCAATCTTGGAAGTAGCAAGGTTTAGTTTCCTTAGTGGGCATAGATGCACATGCAGGGTTTCCTTTCGTGTCCCTCGTTCTCTTTGACTTTTGCATACCACAGGTGTCGTTACATGTTGACCAAGTGGTCCATTGGTATTGGTCGCCTGTTACAAAGGACATGCATATGACATCGGTAGAACTCATCTACACAATATACGTAGTTATCTACAGTCTTATACGGAAATAGAGCAGCTGACAATATAGTTAAAAGGTAATCCCGTTACTATAATCGTACCAGTAGGTAATATATATTACGCACGGCAATGCAATATCATAATGGTTTAAATATCTATATTTTTACGAGATATTCCATTACTAAATGAGAGCTTGTTAAGTAGATATTACGAAACTTTCTAAACACAAAAACGTACTCAGACTATGACGTCACATGACGTTTTATGAACACAATTCTGAGTTGAGTACAGAAACGTACTCAGAAAAGTTTCGTAATCTCGGGCCTGTTTAGGAACAATTTAGGAACTGTTTAGTACTATTTAGGAAGCGTCATATTGTACTCACAGTCACAAGGTTCTCCGCATGCTTCGGTGTGGCCCTTAGTGGGCGGTGTGCATTTGCCGTCGTTCTTATTCTTCCACTCATAGGTCCTGTTCCTGCTGCCACGGACGGTGCCTGGGTGGTAGCATTTAGCACTGCAGTCTCCCCATGGCGACCACACGGGTTCGCAACCTGAATAGGAATGTCCGTGTTTAAAATAGTTATCCATATGTAATATTTCAATATGTTTAGAATATTTGGATATTTTTAGAATTTAAACTAATCAATGTAAGTAACATCATTTTTCACCCATTTCCACCCAAAAGTGCACTTGAGCAGTTATTTTGAATATTTGCTATATATTAAATGTGTATTTTCCCAAGGGTGAATGTTGTTATTAAATAGCATTCAGTCTTCGTAAAATTGTATTTAAACACATTTTTTAGTCAGCAAAGAATAGGGATTGGTAAACAAGCTGTGCAGCTTATTTAAATACCGCTCCTTCGTAAAATGCATCTCATAGAATGATTTGCTGACGTTGTCATCATTATCGCTGGTTATAATCTGGATGAACGATGCTCAAACTTCTCAATGAGAGTCCTTTACATTTAGTTATTAAAAACACATTCTACATTAGTAAATACTGTAGGTTTCAATAGTAAATACTGCAAGGTTTCAATATGCGTTTCAGTAGAGTTGAGCTTACATGGTTCCTCTGAACATGGGGCAAATTCTCTGTCCATTACTCCGTTCTTGCATTCCTTTCCTCCACATTTGGCGCCTTGGCACTTCCTTGTCCTCTCCTTGGAATAGTCTCTGCACGACTTGGCACATTTGGTAATAGACCACGCTGACCACGGGCCGTACATTCCGTCAACTAGTGAAACAAAGCATATGCTTTTTCAGACTAACTGCGATTGCAATCAAATTAAAATAATTTTAATTTAAATAATACTAATGATAGATATACTAGATTATAAATCCCTGTGTGACAATTGTTTAGTTTGTGTGGGTTTTTAAAAAAAGTATTGTGGTTTAGAGTAGCTTTCTAGATGGTTCACTAATATCTAAATGTGCATAATAATACATAGCAAACGACAATTGTTTAGTTTGTGTGGTTTTTTAAAAAGATTATTGGGGTTTAGAATAGCTTTCTAGATGGTTCACTAATATCTAAATGTGCATACTAATACATAGCAAACAACAAAGCATGTTATCAATGAATGTATACTTTAACAGTATTCACCTGGTTCACTGTTGGACTTTGTAGCATTGCCATCATCGCAGGTGCTGAAGAAAGAAATAAGATCAATTGAACACTAATCGAAAAAGAAATGACTTTACTGAGACGCAGTCATGTACGTCTGAAAAACTACGTCTGAAATAATGTCATATAACTTTAAACTTTATGATCACTTCTTATTAAGGTGATACCAAACATTAGGTACGTCAACAAATATTTGTTCTTTCTTGATCCATGTTGTAATACATGAAAAACAGTACATGGATCGTGCTCTACAATTTGTGATTTTGTGAATGCTTTTTAGCATTTACATCAACATAATAATGTTGCCGCACATACTTTTCAACTAGAACTTTGCTGTTTAAAGAAGCTGTCTCATTTACTTAAACTATATGTAATAAATATTCACTGCAACTTACACGTTGTAGCATTCTTTGTTGATGACCTGTCCGCTTGTTAATGTCTGGTTCTCATATTTACAGGGACAAGCTGGTACACTACAGGGGGTGGTCTCATTTTGTGGGCTGGTTTCTTTGCAGGTAGATGAACTCTTGGCTTCTCTGAAAAATACCAAGCTCCATGTATAACGTATGAATGGTCTTTAGCTTTGCAGAAAACGATGTAGGCTATACCTACTACACTATACATATTTATTTATTCGACAACTATACACATATCAAGAGTGGTTTAAAAAGGTACTTGTCTAATATAAGTTCAGCAGTTTCATGACCAGCTATGCATTTTCTTATTACATATATATATTCTCTTAAGTTTGTAGTTAAGAGCCTGTACATGTTGTAGTTAAGAGCCTGCGTGAGTTATGTGTGCAATCTGGACGAACATATTTACATGAATGTACTAATCACATACAAACGGTATAGACCTACATATATGCTATGGACCCGGAATCTCAAGTTACCTGGATCGAGACTTTTTAGCATCAACGTCTTTGCCACATTCTGGACTGCAATCTCCCCACGCGGTCCAAGGTGTCCATTCGCAGCCTATTGACATAATATGTTTGGTTTATGTAATGCCTTAGAATTGCTGGAGTACAGATATTCAGTATCATATATTATTTTCTTTCAGACCCAGGAATTCCAATAACACTTCTAATAATACACTAATGTGTGAATATATATAGACAACTATTGTCAAGATGACATGACATCAGATATGGGGTCCGTTACTCATGAACAGCTGTAGCTACAATTGACTGGAAGCTAAAATTACGGAACCCGCTTCAAATGTAAGTCCATTGCATAAAACACAGTTATCGCTACAATACGTGAGAATATGGTTAGCTGAAAATATTGTGGCGATACAAGTAGCTACAACTGTTCTCTGCAATGGATCCCTGATCAGAAGTATACCTTATATTACCAACAGAGCTCATGTTTGATCCATACATTAAGATATGTATTTATGCATGTAGTCTAATTATTTGTAAACCTTGAAAGCAATCTTACTATAATGGTTTGAGGATATGCTTCGTATGAATCTGCGTTAAGCATAGTACTTACAATTCTTCTTGGGGACGCACACAAATTGGTTCTTTGAATTGCACATACTGAAAAACAGAAAATGCACGTGTGGTATTTCTTAAACAGTTATTTTACATTCAATGACAATGTGGCGAGATACAATGATGATCCAGTCTACCTGCCAGTTTGCTAGGAATCAGTATGCGGTTCATAACATGACATTGCAATATGTTTGTAACAGAATGTTGTGGAACTGTTATTCCAGTATTTAAAATGTAAATTATTCTTCACGACGATGGTACCGTGATGTACCGACTAGTGTAACAGCCATACATTGTAATAATCCAATGGTGTCTCAAACTACTTAAATCATAATGACTAGGGTGCGTCATGTTTCAAACATACGTACCATTCTTCGCAGGTGTTGTTATTTGGAGAAGCATATGTAACATTTGGTGTTTTTTCGTTGCCATCCTTATCGTAACATCCGCAGTTTTCTTCCTTTACGCATTTGTTGTCCTTCATCTTGTATCCCTTCTCACAGACGCATGTCTGGCCAAGAGTACAGCCATCCTTCAAACATTTGGCGTTGTTGACAAATCCTACGCAGGACTGGCACAACTCGCTACACTTGGTGGCCAGTTTCATGTTGACCCCACACACGGCTGTAAGTAGAGAATACAGCTCCATTTATCAATCATCTATTATCGTAGAATAACGCACAATTCGGAAATATTGGACAACGAATTTATATATAATTATATACAGCAATTTTACTTCTTAATATATCCATATAATTAAATAGACAATGGGGTCTTGCAATTTCATGAGTGTATTCAGAACTCCCAAAACAATTAAAGACAATAATGCCTCAACGATTCACAACACTATACGTTGTCTCATTATACTTATAGTCTGCAAATCATGGAACTTACGAGTGGAAGTGCAATTAGACGGGCATGATTCTTCGTCCATCTTTTCTTTATCACTGCATTTGCAACTTGGGTGATTTACACAGTCTCTGGTTCTTCTCTGAGTGGCTGGTTTGGGCTGGCATCCGGTGCCGCACGCACCCCATGGTGACCATGTACTCCAGCACGTGGGTGGAACTGTGGACAAGAACAGGTTAACACTTATTACTCAAACAGTTGATTAATCAATTCATTTCAATTCAACGTTATTCCGTTTAATCACTCACAGTGGTACGTGGTACTGGTATGTAACTGGACATTTCATATCATCTGCTCAAACATAATTATTTTAAATACATGTGACAGAACATTACTGAAGTTAATTTTGACCGACATTGACAGCGAGGTGAATACTTGTTGGAGTTTGTAGTAAGTTGGATGTTTACGATATCATTGCTTTAAGATTAAGAAGTTGACGTTCTAGGACAGGTAACAGGTGAATAGATAGTAAATATATAGTGAAATTCGTTACCTATTTCCAAGTTACATAAACTAGATGATACAACATGTGTTCGTACAAAGGATACACATGCAATGAATGTTGAGACTTATTCATGTAAAACAAAATGTATTGGTTTCATTGTCGTCAAAATACATGTATATCACATGACGTGAGTTTTATGAGAAATAACCAGACTATGATAATAAACCTGACTACGTCGGTGATTTAATTAGCATCATTACTTTCTACAAGACAGCATGTGTTTACATGGTTGACAATAACGCGGTGAAACGACATGTTGTTCACGTGACCAGAATTCACGGTGGTGGTGCAACTGATCAGTTCAGTTCAGTTTATTTGTATCATAAGTCACCGTATGTGACATAAAGAACATGCATATACTTTGTAATAGACAGCAGTTTGAACTTACGTGTTGTTTCAACCGCTGTTGTTTCAACCGCTGTTGTTCCAGCGCCTGTTGTTCCAGCGCCTGTTGTTCCAGCGCCTGTTGTTCCAGCCGGTGTAGCACCAGTAGTTCCTGGAAGTATGGCATTGAGGTATCATATTATAAAAATAATTATAAAATAATGTTATTCCGTAGTTTTCCATGTATAAGTATGTATTGGTGTTCTATAGACCTTAAATGGTCGGGTGGTTTGTTATTTTATTGAGTGTAACCATTGCATTTGTAGTCACCATATGACACCTAAATAAACATTTATCTCTTGTTATCTCTCTCTCTCTCTCTCTCTCTCTCTCTCTCTCTCTCTCTCTCTCTCTCTCTCTCTCTCTCTCTCTCTCTCTCTCTTATGACATTTTGATTTTGTTGTTGTTTGTATATCTCTTATATTATGTTTAACTTAGGCTAAAGTAAGGAGTCGGTAATTAGCATTTATAAGTGTTTCTTTAGGTGTGCGTCGATTAAAATAAAATTCAGCAAAGTTTGAAATTGTTATTTGGAAATATAACGTGTATCCTTCTGAACATAACGAGGCCCATTATTCGTCGTTACCTATCTGGTGGCAGATTTCGATCTTCGAAACATCTTTGTTAGTCGCAACAAGAATGATATCAACAACGGAGTTGACCAGTGCCTGGAAAAGAAAAGTTGGTTTTGATACGATAGATCGGTTGATGCATCAATAACAGGATAATTATTCATATACAATATAGTTTTGTTATAACTATCAAGTGCTGGGGATAAATACATCAATAAATAACAACTTTTGGGTTAACAAATCATGCGTAATTAGTTTCAGATCGAAATTCGTTTGTCCATTATATAGGTCAACCATCCGTGATAGTATGCCTTTAATAGCACTGCATTTTTATATCAATTGTCATTAGTATAACGATGAATTTAATGATGAAAAATGTTGAACCTAATAAGTATGTCAAGGAACATTTCACTTTCATATACCGTGCCCTACCAGATAATCAATTAAGACGGTATAGCTGTACCTGGTAGGAATCAGTAGCTGGAACCTTTACACCCTTGATGTGTATGAGCACCTCTACGATCACATCAGATTTAGGATTAATAATAGCAATGACTCCATTCTTCGGAGAAGCAGTGACAGTTGTTAGTGTCTTCTTTTGGTCTCGGATGTATGCAATGGTGGTGGGAAGAGTTGATATATCGACACCATTCACTTTGATTCCAGTAGGCTTTTTGTCTGTTACTACTATAATTTCTTTAGTAGATGCTGGTGCCTT
>JAVCKZ010054116.1:0-16969 GCA_034780755.1 Lepetodrilus elevatus | reverse complement strand
TGTGTGTGTGTGTGTGTGTGTGTGTGTGTGTGTGTGTGTGTGTGTGTGTGTGTGTGTGTGTGTGTGTGCCTGTGTGTGTGTGTGTGTGTGTGCCTGTGCACTACCCTGCCCAAAAACTGGGCCACGAACTGTTGAGGACAACTTGCTTCTATTGTTTGTTTGTTTGGTTGCTTGTTATTAATTTGATTACCAAAGCCATTCTGGTTCATTATGGACATTTCTCACGTGAACCCACTTGCCCCCATGAAGACATAACGTAAGTCGATTTTGACGTCAATCCTTATATTAAATGAAAGCTGTTTAAACCACAGAACACAATCTCACCATCATTGCAACCAAGACCATCACATCCTTTTTATTCCAAACTTCTGAGAATGAACAAACAGTAACCTTCAAAAGACACTGCAAAGTACATTCACCTGACATACATAAAATCATGTTTGTACTTCCTTTCGACCGCTTTATGATAGACAAAATGCCATTGCAACACCTCTATAGTTTGAATATAATAGCATCCACGTGCATGTGGTCGTATTTCTTTTTGCTTAATTATAGTATAAGAATGTCAAAGTGAAACGAATATATTTTCTTATAAATTCTTCATAGATCACTTGATTCATCAAAGACAAGATAATATCTGAACGTTCCCTTTCTTAAATATAAAATATGATTTTGTTTTATAACTATCGAGTCTTGGGGAACAAGTACATCAGTAAATAAATCAAGCGTAATATAAGTAGTCTCAGATCGAAATTCGTTTGTGCGTTATATAGGTCAGACAGAACAGAATCTTTATTTCACTCAGGTCGAGAACCTCGGCATATGAAGTACAAAAATAATAACAGAATACGACATGGTAATTGCGGACAGAGATTTGCTAGGAAGATGTTCGCTTCTGACAATAGGACAACTAACACTGAGATGTATAAATATACCGATTTTCTTGCTTCTAAAAAGAGAACGTAAGTTAAGAATGGATAGTCTAGACAGGTAATACGAGGGGATGTATATATTTCTTTCATGTGTAAAATATGGACATTTAAAAATGCAATGGTACTCATCACCAATAGCATACACTTTAGTTGACAGAACAGAACAGAACAGAACAGAACAGAACTGTATTACGCTCAGGCTGTAAACTACAGCATATGAGGTACAAAACATTAAAAATGCAATATATATTTATATGTGTGTGTGTGTGTGTGTGTGTGTGTGTGTGTGTGTGTGTGTGTGTGTGTGTGTGTGTGTGTGTGGACATGTACACGTGGATACTATTGTTTGGTGCTTGGGAGGAAAGACATCGAAGTAATCGTGGGAGTATTCATATAGGAATATACCACATTAATGTTCTTCGTAGAGAGTATAATGTAATGCCACGTACGTTCTGCCTCAAATTACAAATCGTACCATTATGTTTGCATCATCACATCGAGATGCGATAACACAATAGTACAAGGAAGTAAGGATACATATATTTCTGGACATTCCTTGCAGAAAATAGATGCCTTGCGTCAAATACTTACTTCTGGCGACAGGCCAGAAATATAAAAACAACGTTTATTTCCTCTCGTCCGAGTATATCGATATCCACTGGGACGGTGTGATCTTCGGATACCTGTATCAAACACGTCCCGCGGGATCCTCATCTATGCTACTCTCGATACAATGCGGAAGTGAGCCTCTCTTTGATGTTGCCCAGACGGTCATGCGCGATATTAGCTCAGGATGTTGTAGCTCTACGTAGTTCTAAGATAATATCACAAAATACACTGTCTAAGGTCATGTGAAAATAGCTAATGCCATACGTATGCTCTGTTCTAACACGAGCTTGGAGAGTTTCATAATATACATGTATGTATGTATGTATGACACGTGGGTCTTCGGAGTAGGCCTACTTGAATAGTCCTAGGAATTCTAAATCTTAGTTATTGCTGTGTAATGTTGTGTTTTTGTTGTTGTTTTATTTTTTTGTCTTTTATTTATGTTTTCAAAATAGTTTTATTGCGGTTTTTTTTCCCGCTATATAGATTAAATACCACCATTGATACTCCCATAAGTGACAGGGCTGACATACTAGTATTTAAACATAACCAGTAGAGTAAAGTCATCATTTTAGACGTTCAAGTCATCATTTTAGACTTCTTTTTGCTATTCTACAGCAAGATGAGCATTTATTAATTATCCCAATTAAATTGGTTCCAATATAGGAGGTTTTTATATTGTTTCAATGACATCTCCAGCTTCTAACTAATTTGAATGCTGGTTGACTTCATCGCTATTCAAATTTATTACGATTTCAAAGTTATGGGTTTGCAATGTATTCCTATTTTAATGGGTTCCGAGGCATCCCAATCCTGTAGATAGATGATCATGTAATATGCTGTCCAATGTTTATTGGTTTCATTTTATTCCAGTGATTTCAATGCTTTAGTACTGATTGAGCTTGATACTTCTCGCTGCCAAACAGGTCTAAATAATAATAGCAATAATAATATATTATTGTGAGTATCGTTATCAGTCATGTTGACTGCGATCAGATGATGATGATGATGATGATGATAATGATGATGATAATGATGATGATGATGATAATAATCTTCCTCGTTTCAGGCGGTCCGGGAACTGATGAGACAAAAGTGTCGGTGCCACGGTGTTTCCGGTTCATGCGCAGTAAAGACCTGCTGGAAAAGTCTCCCGACATTCCGGGATGTCGGCAACACGTTGAAAGGAGGATACGAGGGGTCCGTTAGATTGGCTTCGAGGTCCAGAAAAAAGTTGCGCCGACGCGACAAGAACAAACGTCGGACGCCGATCGGTCAGAAAGAATTAGTGTACGTGCACAAGTCGCCCAATTACTGCCGACCGGATATGAAGCGGGGAATTCTGGGTACCCGGAGTCGTCTGTGCAACAGAACCTCTCCCGGGTCGGACAGCTGTGATTTGCTGTGCTGTGGACGAGGATATAATACTCAGGTGGTTAAGTTCGTAGAGCGATGCCATTGCAAGTTCTTCTGGTGTTGCTACGTCAAGTGCAAAACGTGTGAAACGGAAATAGACCTGTACACATGCAAATGAGAGACGAGGGCAAAGACTTCAAATGTGGCTTAATTCAAAACGGGTTAACCATGATCCAACGTGAAAGTGGTTGTTTGGTGTGTTCACGAAAAGGCATAAAAGTGCAATTATGAAAGAAGAAGAAAAAACGAAGACGCAATGCTTCCTCTCAAACAGGAAGTGACGTGTGGATCATGTGATGGCGGAGCGGTAGTGACTGCTCTGATTGGATAGTTCAGATTTGTGTTCCACCAATCATTGGATGTGTGAGGACACGGAAAATGGGCATATGGATCGAAATCCAATCTATGATATTAACACAATGAGTTATGCAAATATTCTTGATACTTGTTAACATGATTGTGCGAGTGGTATATCTCATTTAGAACATAGATTCTGATTCGCCGATATCATCATCCGATCTATATATGTACACAGATCTATATTATGTATATAAATATGTATACATATCGGATGCGTGCTATCCAATCTACATTGAGCGCATGACAATTGATGATCGTATGACAAGGTGAGCATTTCTACTCGCGACCTGTGACACACGCAAAGTGTCAACCGTTTGTTTATATTTTCCTCTCATTATAATATTGGGATATCTTGCCTCTCGCTAGAATATGGATACCCTTACACAGAGTCCGAGATTATATCGTGTTTGCAAACCTTGTAGCAGATGTTGTATGTCAGTATTTGTAAATTATACGTTTATTCATGTACGTAGGATGTATATCATTGTTCAGCATGCTATTTATTGCATAAGATGTAAACATTTATTCAAACATTGTTAATATAAAGTACGGTACTTCTTGCTGTAAACGTATATCTGCCAATGGTATATATGTATATGCGTTTCGTCTCACTCTGTGTATATAGCGCTCAGTGTAGAAACATTAAACGTTCGTCACTGTCTAAATATATTATATATATTCTAACTTTATAAGATATGTATATTCCTTAGTGCTTTAACATCTACGGTAGGCTTACCAGTAACTACGAACATTTCATTTTATATAACTTAAGTAGCGATGAATATATTATTCTCCATTGTTATTTAAGATTGTTCGCAATGTTTGGTATTTGACTCATTTCTAGAATTTAAATATACAAACGACAAAAGAAAATCGGAAATCATGTACGTTATTAGAATTAGAGTAGTAAATACTTATATAAAATACTATAAGTCGAATATATACATGCGACTATGCGTAGAGTAAAGTACATAATATACTAGTAGTACATTTTCAGAAAGAAAATGAATCATGTCAGAAATATTATTAACATATCTATTGTATATACGAACAAGTTCCATTTCCCTCCGACTATAGATATCTGTGGGAAAAGGGTACTTCCTTGAAACCCGCAAATCAACGGCTACAAAACTTTGGAAATATAGATGTAACTATAGGTATTGGACAAATCACCTTGCGCTTCGAGGGTGATGTCATTAGCTCGCGTTGGTAATAACATACAAACCCAATCGTGATACTATCACCACTGCTAAAATGTATGTTACCGTGGGGAACTTCGCGGATTCATGTGTGAGAGGTCGGTATTTTCTATTGTGACGTTTTCGTAAGTATCCGTCTTTGAAAAAATTATAGCGCCACACATTTGAAGAACCTGTTTTACCCTCGGCATGGCCGCTAACGGAACCAATCAACATCTGCAAGCGCTGACACACCTCCCACAAATAAAACTGCGAATACCCTAACGGGTACCCTGCAACAGAGTGGTTTAGTACCTCGGTGAATTTCCACTGACATTTCCACATTACGGATGATTATATACATATTACTACCATATTGCGTACGCGTTAAGCGCAACAGTCCCAGAACAAATGTTCATGTATAAATATTAGTAAACCTGGAAAGGGCCTATATGAACGACAATAAAAAAACGTCGATGAATCTGAAGCTGACTTGTTTTGCATCTGGAAACATGCCTCTATATTCATTGGAGGCTTTTAGTATTTTCTCTGTGTTTAATGTTCTACTTTTGATAGCGGTAATGTTCTACTTATGATGACAGTTATTACAGTTATGACAGTCTGTAAGTGTTGTGACAGCCGATACTGTAACGACAAGTGCAGGTGCACTAAGAGTTGCACTACAAGTCAATGACCTCGAGGACATATGGAGAACCAGCTTAAATTAGGCATTAGTGCAAGAACCACGCGCGCACGCACGCACGCACACACACACACACACACACACACACACACACACACACACACACGGAGACACACAGAGCGTATTCGTTTCATCATTCGACCAACCCTAGGGTGACGTCGAGTGATGCAATTAGCCAATAACCCAATATAATACCCATGATGATACGAATACCATCATTGGCTAATTTCATCACTTGACAGTCAACTTATCATGGTTGGTCGCGTGATGAAACGAATACGCTCGCAGACACACACAAACATATACGCATAGTTATGTTTAGGATACGCACATAGTATGCCTACATGTACACGTACAATATCATCCTCGAAACACGGAACGGCGAGAATTACGCCTACACAGAAGAGAGCGTTATGACGGAGGTCAAGTAGACATTATGCTCTGTGTTTCGAGGATGGTGCATTCTAAGTACTAAGAACGTGGCAGTATTCGTGAGTATTCACATGCAAATATTCCATTGGATTTAAAGAAAAACACACACATAAGCAAGAGATGAATTTATTTTAACGATAAGAACGAGAAAATGTAATCACAGTAAGAACTAATAATAGTATGACAAGAAGAAGAATTGTGGCCTACGTGTAACCGTCGATCTAGAAAGTGTTTCCAATAAATATATATATTTTATTTTATTTTATTTTTTTTATTTTTTTTATTTATTTTTTTTAATTTATTTTTGTTTAATTTTTAATTTTTAAATTTTTTTTTTTTTGGGGGGGGATATTTCGAACACATAATATATACTCAACGAAATAAATTAAGGGCCAGCAATTAGTTTGTGGGGAAGGATTCTACCAGGTTTCGGAACTTGGCTTGAGGAAGCTGCTGCCGTTCTTATTATTATATTCCAACGCGTCTGCAAGTTCTTGAAGAGCACCTGGGCCTGTATTCTCGAAACTTCGTAAGTCCTAAGAAGTTCGTAAGTACTAAGAATGTTCCTAACTGGTTTGCTGCTTATGTTAATTTTTGAAGAGATCTTTTCTCACTAAGAGGTTCTCAGCTAAGATGTTTCGAGAATACGAGCACAGGAGCCTAAATATGTAGACGTTTTTAAATTCTTCATTGTTAAAATAATATAAAGCTAAATTAATAATAACATATGAAAAGGTTACTGGCCATTAATTAATTTTGTTGAGTATATTTTCACTAGTTTACTACATGCAGTACTAAGGTCATGACGATACCATATTTTCCTAATACTAACGAGTGTTGCCTAGATTGAAATTAAGACAATGGACAACGTTATGCAGAGATACATACATAGGAAGAAAAAGAATAATAAGAATAATAATATCAAGAATAATATTATAAAATATACGCGATCTATAATTAGCAGATGTAAATAAAAAAAATATTTGCGAATGTACATGTATAAATAATCTGTTAACTGTAAATTTATCTATAAACAATTATGCGCAAACTAATGCAAAGACATACAATATCACACGACTACATTGAAAAGTGTTTCAATAGCAACACTTCATAGGATACTCGCAACCAAATCATTCCCGCGGAGGATTTGTGTTGTTTTTGCAATTCACCCTGAAAAACTTGAACACCTGATTATTTGAGACTTAGAAAATTGGTTACAAATTCAGATTAATTAACAGATAATTACAAAATACTCCTTTATTCTGGGAGACCCTAATCATAGAATTTTAGAAAATCATTTCAGTATACACAATCACCAAGAAATATATACAGTACTGTATACACAAATATAAGCATAGTGAAAATGAATATGATTTTGGCCAATTACGTCATATTACCTGTCCAAACAATACTTTGAACATCTGAATACCCATACCATGCAAATATGCGAATAAAAAAAAAAGAAAGAATAATAAAGAAGAAGAATGTGCGCATTAATATTTCAGGGAAATACACACATGTGCAGTTATTTCACATTCTCAACCCGATAAGGAGTATACAACCGAATCTGCTATAACAAGCACTAGAATGTTCAAATTTACAATTCCATCGCATCCTACCGGGTACCCATTCATGGACTGGAGCAATGTGGATGTAATCTAGCACGGAGTCCATTTTGAAATCCACGAATAAAATTATATCCAAGTCCGCTTTTACCCTCCATTTCTTCAGTGACAGTTCTTCGCCAGTAACTCATCGTCTTGTTGCCATATATGCTATATATACGAGTATATCAACAAAACACAACTCAACAGCACTCTACTGGCTGAGGTGCGTTCAAGATAGAATACAAGTATTGAAGCGTATAGTGTATTGCATGCATGTATTCTATCTTGAACGGGTTAGTAGGAAAATGACAGAAAATCCTCCAAGTCCGTTCGCTTCATGCTTTGCATTTCCCTACAAAACACTAGTAGTGAAAAGTTTTAATACGTATTGCTACACGTGCTGGCTGAACGGCTTCTGTAGCAATACATAGCAATACATATCGATATGTATTCTATCTTGAATGCACCTCTGGCGCTTTTCTAAAAACGTGTATGCATCCTCACCTATGGCTAGTATACTATATATGGAGGAAAGGAGACTTGAATGGCCCTATACCTGCACAGTGACAGTGGTGGATTTCAAGGAAGCAATGTACATGTGTGTCTGATCAGCATACATTATTTCCCTTGATTGTTAGAAAGATTAGCATTACTCATAACCGTGTCTACGCAAGGTCTTCACAGTTAGTCACAACACGTGTAAATACATGTCTCAATATGGCAATAGTGTGTGTTTGAACGATCGCAGATAGCGTATGCCCAAATGCCGCAGGAATACGATGTAACGTCTCATTCTGAATGTTGACACTTGACTTCGCTGCTACTCTCGTAGACACTTCGCTGCTACTCTCGTAGACACTTCGCTGCTACTCTCGATTTGAATGCACCGCATACTTCCGACAACGAAATTGGTATTTTCGGTAATGTGTGTGCGGTAGTTTTCCCAGCGTTAATTCGGATCTCTTTCGAGTATTTCTCCGAAAACACAATGATCCTTCCGTTCAAAGCAACGACCCCAAAACTAGTTGACCCTGTTGTGATGCCGTATGGAACATCCAGCGTTCCCTTGTTTATAACCAGCGATGTCTTCTCTTCGTCCTCCAGATACAGAACTGACAAACTGTAACTATACAGCATGTAACAATACCGAGAGAAGATATGTTCCACGCTCATCTTATCGGGTATGGTTTGTATAACACATGATGTGTTGGTGTCAACACTGAAGCATTGAATGGTTTTGATGGAACCTTCAACTCCACCAAATATCAGAATGTAGTTCCCCGAGGTGCTAACCGCAGCATTTGCAGTGGGCGTACACAGGGTCCCAGCAACCCTCCACTTCTTCTGTGTCGGTGGCAATTCTTCGACATAATCGGATACCTTTTCTCCGGAATAATAGCCACCAAGAACATACGCAACGCTGTTTATAGAAACCGAACTGTGCTGGTATCTTGCTTTGTACAGGGTTGGTCCCCGATACCACAAGTTCGTCAAGGTGTTGAAAATGTACGTGTTGGATAGAGACCGCTTTTCACTGTGGCCGCCAGAAACTATAATCTTCGAGTCCGCAAATGTAGCGGCAAAATGTTTTAAATTGATTCTTATGTCTTGCGACAGACAATACCATCTCGTACCGATTGGATCATAGGCATAGACTTGCATCATACCATTAGATGATGAGCAAGGGATGATAATAACTTCCTTCGTAGCTGTTGTATGTTCACGGGTCAGTTCTTTCTTCATCGTCTCCACGATTCCACTGTATTTCTGCACTAACTTCACACGGTCAACATTCTTAACGATGCAGCCCGGCGTGACATAATCCAGCCTGAGATTGTTCACGAGGTCTTGTGCCTCATCTTCTGTAGGTTCATTTGACTCTATCCATCTCAAGACCGCCTCTAGGATGTGATCATCCAATGGACGATTCAGACCTTTGTACTTCAATATGGCCATCAAATCACGGATGGGAAGGCTTAAGAAGTCGTCCTGCTTGGAAACCAGTTCAAAGTTCTCGATAAGCACTTCAAATGCTTTGGCTATTACCAAATCTTTAGCTGCAAATTTACGTGCTATTTGCCACGCATGCAGGGAAGTCTTGGGAGTTATCTTCTCGTCCATATCTTTCAGGCATACGTCTTTCATCTCTGGTAGCTGCATCATCTCGGAAGCATTTAAGGTTTCATCTACCTCCGGATCCTGGAGTTCACCTTTCCCGTGAACGTAGAAGTCAAGAATGGCGTCGAAGGTCGCGGCGCTGACTGTGGGGAGTTTGACAAGGCCAGATTGTCCTTCTAGCATGTCTGCTGACAGCATAGCGTTGAAAAACGGAGATACCGCAGCCAGTACGAGGCGGTTGCATTTCCTTTGGCCGTCTGACAGTTCCAGACTTACGTCACAGAAGTGTTCCTCCTTGGACAGGCTGGAGAGAGAGGCGAAAAACTTCAGTTGCCCTTCGGTCGCCATGCTTACCAGTAATGTTGCTGAAAGATACAAGAAATGCTTTTATGAACGCAGTAATCTACTATATACTAGGAAATTTCCTCTGCAAGTTTGGCATCCATTTTAACATATCAGCACAAGAACTGTTGGTAACACATTTATTATTTGTGTATTCAAATTAAATGCAGCTGTAATGGTGCTGTATGTAGGGATATTAAGTCAAATATTTGGTCACGTTCACCATATGATATCATTATATATACCAGTCTCATTACAAGGTTGGCCTATAACACGTGTCTCTTCTTTTATCGTAATACACTGTCATGTGTACTTTCAGTATATTATCAGGAGTACGTTATTACATTTTCCGTGTGTTCCTAACATTTACCCATGCGTTATTAACATTTGTCAATGCATTAGTAACGTGTATCCGTGCGTTATTAACATTTGTTATGAACGGGGGCAAATGTAATAACGCATGAACATATGTTTGCTGTTTGTTTCAAACATTATTTCAAAATATTCAAAGTCTGTAAAGACAAATTCGATTGCCGGGATTCAAACTCTGGAACTCTCGCATTTCTTGCGCTCTAGTCCATTAGGCCACCAGGCCGACAAAAGTTCAACCTAAAGTTTTATAGATGTTAAATACGGTAGGCGCATTTGAATGAATCGCTCGTAAAATCCCTTACTTACTAAGTATATACATATTATTTGTATACAAGGTGCATTTGTGTATTTTTGTCGTGATATAGGACAGTTAACACACGGCCAGGCGTTACTGGCATGTAATGCACTCAGTTTCAGGAATTACCCCTCAGGCTACTTCCTTCAACGTTGTGCATTACATACCGTAACACCCTCGGGCCGTGTGTTAACCATCACATAACGCATCATTTTCTGAAGTGCAATGAAACCTCCCAGTAACCAATTTCTCACAACTCTGTCTAGTTGATTTGTGACTTTTCTGTGAATCAACAGATATGAAATCAAACTTATATTTTAGAAATAAATGTAATTATTATTATTATATCTTTGAATATATTATTACTGGTACAAAAGAAATCCTGGAAGATTGTGTACAGTATTTGAATCTCATCAAGTGAAAAATACAATATGATGTTGGGTATGCTCATTTTTATGCAATCATTTTTCATTCATGTCATGAAATATGGTGAAATATCCCTGCACTGATGCAAAACAACAAATCCATCAATCAATCGATCATAAAATATAGATTTGGTTATTATTATCATTGTAAAACATTTCATGGCAAATTATATGAAAAATAATATTACCATTGGCAATGCAATGGCAGTGCACTTATCACCCTTGGTCCGTCAGTCCCTAGTGCTTGCAGGTTTACTGCAACATTCAGTGCTACAGATGTAGATGTCCTGCCATAAACTAACAAGCTGTGATGTAAGTGAAAGAATCTTGAAATCCAAAACAATTTTAAAATAAATATATTTAATTTAAAAACCTGTAGTAATCGCTACTTAATTTGAGATCTGTGGATTCTTTCAGTGTGAATATAGTTCAGATAATGATATTTACTATTGTCATAAGTATTCTATATTTATAATATTTTCATACTTATGCATGCTGCCTTATTAAAACAATTTAATTAATATTTTCATACTAAAAACATATACCTGTTGCATAAAGTTGTGGTATATTTGTTTTCTTTTCATTCATGATGTTGTACATCGGTATTGGGATAAAATATTTAAACTTTATCAAACTATTTATAAAATATTGGTACACATACCGTAGATGCATTTCACAAAAGGTCATACTGTAGTCTTGGCAACAATAATATACCAGGTACTTTAGTCGGGGCATAAATAATATACTGTAGTCGGGACATAAATAATATACTTTAGTCGGGGCATAAATAATATACTGTAGTCGGGGCATAAATAATATACTGTAGTCACGGCATAAATAATATACTGTAGTCGGGACATAAATAATGTGGTATTCTAGTCGGGGTGTAAATAAGGGCATATGCCATGTTTTTACTATATAGCAGGAAATGTAAATTTCCGTATACACTACTTGTACAACCCTTTTATGAAACCCATGCCTGGTGCGTATGGATTAAGTTAATGAATATCAGAGTGTGTCCACTATTTGTTGAAGGAATATATCACTCCTTGCATTTCATTTCTTATTGTTTTGCTTTGTTGTAGAATTAACATGTAGTCTGTCAGAGAATCTCATGGTTGAACAGTAAGTCGGCCCAGAGTTTCGAATACACACATAATACATGTGTGTGTCAAAGGTGAAAGGCATGAACTGTCCGAGGCACTGTAGTGCTAAATGACTGCATGTGTATCAGCTATTTTGCGTTACATTTTTGTTACAAACACTAAATAATTATAGTGGTTGTGATAAGCATTTTAATAGCATGTGTGCTTTCACCTTCTGCAAGAATTCGAAACTCTGAGCTGGCTTATTGTATTCTGGTCACATACTCTTGTATTTGTTTTGTATACTATTACACTCAATATGGGCCTTGTACAGTTATGTTATCATTTCTCGAACCAGAAAAGGCTATGCATGTACATGTAATGGCATGTTTGAAATGTAAACAAAGTAACTAATAAAATTAACTTCTCTATTTAATCAGTGTTCATTTCTTGTTGGTGTACATGCTTTCATTTGCACCTCTTGCGAGTTGTACAGCTTTTTCCTCCACAAAAAGCACATCATGAGATCACTGAACTTAAATACTGTGGGAAAGCATCTACTCAACCACTCGCACATGACTTACATAGAGAAATACATCTTTCGAAAGATCTAAGCTTATACAGTAGTAACACCTTGAAATGCGATGTTCATTGCATCGAGATTACAGATGAGAAGAAGCCACACCATAATGTCCATTATTTGTTTATTCAGTTTCATCAGTAACAATTTCATGATATACATTTGAAAGTTCATCATACAACTACACCTAGAATGCTTAAATACATAACTCGATAACATTATCGAACACACTAACAAAGTATAAAGACTACGCCACAGAAAGACACTATGAAGCATTAGTTTCAACATACAATAGACCTTGCATATAACATACTCATTGGAACCAGCTATTTTTGTCCATTATACGCATATTCCGTAATTAGCGTTAGACTGAACCGGGACTTCGAGTGTCCGGTTTATCCGAGGCCATTATATGCACGGTCTACTGTATATACAGGCAGTATAAAGTATCTGGAAACAAGCAGCACGTTCCAATAGTTAAATTCACGACTGAATAATGAGAAAACAAATATTTTACTACAATCATACCATAAAGAAACAATTAATTTTGTCTTTGACACAACATGCCAACCAATTTCATTAAAGGTAAATTTCAATATCCACTGACAACCTGTGGAATTTTCTGAGCATCGACACTTTAAAAGTCGTAGAGCAAACCCATTGTAGACTGACTACAGTATAGGGTAGTGCTCCTTTCTAGTTGTACTTTCTGTCTGAGACATGTGTTTATCCTTGTAACTGCGCATGTCTCAGACAGAAAGTACAGACAGAACAGCTAGAAAGGAGCACTACCTGGGTTTTATTGATCGTATCTAGGAATATTATTATCTTACATATCTAGAATGAGACATTTAAAGGTGATCTATCAAAACTAGAACTATAGAAATGACTGATTACATGAACTTGTTAAAGAAGATTAATATGTGACATATAATACGAGACATTTAAATAATAAATCATTATGATCATGCTAAACTTTTCAACATAGATATTGCAATCAACGGATAGAACTAGTTTAAAAGAGCGACAACACAGAAAAGATTATATTGGTAACATCTGAATGCCGGACATAGTTCAGAAACATTGTGAAGTATAGGCACTACAATTACATCTCTCACACACACACACACATCCTAACATTCTTCGACATATTTATCAACAACACTTTCATAATCGATGACAATATCCGAAACTGTTCCTAAATTCCATCTTGTTACCAGGCGAACTGACGTCCAGTTCCACAGAGACGGAATTGACAAAAAGCTCCACAGACATTGACATCACGTTCCACATTCAGAATTGACATCAAATTCCACAGAATTGACATCAAGTTCTGCAGACGGAATTCCACATCAAATTCCACAGAACTTCCACCAAGTTGGTTAGGTACCCCCCAATGGAAGCGTAAATATTGTTTGACGATGTCTTGAGTAGGTAGGTATTCTTCCTAGGAAGAACCGATCTACTTGGAGTGTGTATCGTCCTCGCGAGCGACGACAAACGTTCGTTGAGAGTGGGTATACAACATAACACACAGGTAGCACTGTACATAAAGTGTACCAGTCTATGAATGATGATCAACAGATAGAACATATTGGTGACCTGTCTTCATACTCCTCTTCTTCTTCCTCTGTACAATCTCAGTCCACAGTGTCGTAGAACTTCTCCCCGTCGTCCCCGGTTTCCTGCACGCCACTGCCTCCTCCCTGGCCGTTCTCTGCCGGAGTTCCCTCCCCTTCCTGGGTTACCTCCCCTCCCCCTTTGATGTCGGCGGCGTTTGGCACCCACAGTCCGGAGTCCACGCACCGCTTCATGTGGTATTCGGCGTCTCCTTTAGGCAGATCCAAGATCACCTGCTTCAGGTCATCGATGTTCTGGCTCTCGAAGCAGTCCTTGAGGCTCTGGAAATACATGTAGCGTACGATTTACGCAATGCTCCCTGCCTTTCTGAGGATGACGTGTAATAAAATTTAGGCAGGAATGGAAATTAAGACAATATTATATAACATTAGCTCTGCATATGCGTTGGAAAATAGAAGTAGAGCCTCCAAGAATTAATGCATATTTATAATACATCAAAGCATATTGCAACATATTTTATCACATTATCAACAATTAAGACGTGTTGAAATACACAACTAAATCTACCAGTAATATCAATGTCGCAATATGTAGAGTTTTGCATGTAGCTCTATGTTAGTTACCATGGTTACAGAGTGTTGCATACAACTGTTGGTGGGATACAAACCTGTGGCAATGTCTCGAGTACTTCCAGTGGATCCAGTCCTCCTGGGCCCAGGCGCTTCTTCTTCTCCTCCTATATCATACAGGCCAGTATTAGCTTCAGAGAAAGTTTTACTCAAATATTGGTATTTTTGTCGAAAGAATTCCTAAATAATTCTCCCAAAGAAGCAATGCATTGTGAATGTCTGAGAAACACAGTTTTTGTTTGTTTTTGTGAATGAACGACTTGGTGCCGATATTATGAACATTTTCAAATAAGATGTCATGTTCAAGCTCAACTCTTATACAGGGATTTGTGAATAAAACTTGAGTGTGAAATTGTACTAAAAAAGTTTCATAATCTCAGGGCGTTGCCTGTGTTTCATGAAATGGTCATTCAGGAATAGAAGTCCAGGCATAAACTGAGGGTTTCCGTCACTTCCCAGCATGGTGTATGGCCCTATTTAGGCCCAAACTACAGTACAACCCTTTAGTGAAATGTTAATTTTGAATTAGTTCTTTATGTCGCAGTGGGAATATTTCACCCAAGTATGCAACAATAAATGTTAGAACATTTTTTATTTATTAAATTAATCTTATTATTATAACTATTATTAATCTTCTCCCTGCTGGATTAGGCACAGACACTGCTATTTATGGAATCTCTGGTTGCCTGTAACATGGAGAGAGTTAAAGGAAAATTACCTCCTCGTATTCTTTCACAGCTTCGTCTATCCTGGCCTGTGCTCGTCCCTTGACTCGGCCCTTGAAAGCTTCCAGCTCGTCGTTGAAGGCATCCATGTACTGCTTCTCTCCCAGCTTAATCCTGGGCAAAACAAACACAACCATTAACCCTCTCCCTGCTGGATTAGGCACAGATACATCTCCAGTTGCCTCCAGCATAGAGGGTTAAACTAAATTATTTCAAAGAAAACGAAGTTTCAAATGGGGTTTAGAGCTGCTTAATATTTCACTTATATATTAAAGCTGGACAGAATAAATCTCATTGATCGGAAACTAGCAGCAAAAGACATGATTTTAATTAGATTGTGACAAATTGTGAACTGTAATCCGACGGTCTACCACTGTGCTACCTGGAGAAGAACGCCCGGACACAGCCACGTGGATCTCTCTCCAGCGTCCGAGCCAGCTCCAGGATAAACTGCATCACGATCACTTGGTGAGACACGTGCGACATCAGGTTGTGTTTCTGTGCAGACAAATAAATACATGTAATGGGCTTCTGTGAACTGCTTAAATAAATACCTGGATAATCGCTTAGGTATATTATAACCTGGGCCCTGTTGTTGATGAAACAGAGGATCATGCCGATCACCCTGGGATTCGAACCCGAGTTGCTGGATTGTGAGTCCAATGCTCTACCGAATGAGCCAAAGGGGTAACCCCGCTGGCCAAGACCAATAGGAGCATCTTATATCACACCCGGCTACATTGAGAACAGTTACATGTCTGCTTGCATGAACCACTTTTATAGCTACAGTAGTATTAGCTAACGCTATTCTCAAGTATTGTAGCGATAAAAGTGTTTCATGCAATGGACTTGCACTTGTAGCAGATCCCTAAACTTATATGTACCTGACCAACTGGCCAGTGAGTTGGGTACAATATAGACATGCAATGATACAATTTCTTACGAATAAATACGTATCACAATACGATAATAATTAATTAATTCACCACTCCCTGCGTGGAGGATGACAAGTAGAAAAAGGAAGTGGTTATGGGGCATGCACGAGATTACAGGAGAGTACAGGATCAAAGGTCAGAGGTCAGGGGTAAGAGAACATGGTCAGATGGAAGTTAAATTTACTATGGAATCGGGGGTTCCGCTTGTCACAGCTCTGGCAACAAGAGAATAATGCAATAAGAGATGGCTGGCTAAGTAAACAAAAATAAATAGTGCTATAGTGCTATTTCACCCATATGCAATATGAAAAAACTAATAATAATTAACAGAATATAATTGTCAAAAATGTTACACATAAATTATTCAGATCAGAATGCACAATTATATTCAAAGTACTACTTGTTAACAACACAGGATTAACCCTCTCCTTGGTAGATTACACACAGATACTGCTCATTTTGGCATCTCCAGTTGTATGCCTCCAACAGGGAGGGGGTGAATAATTAAAAAATAATTATTTTGACTTTTTTGACTTTTTTGACTTTTTTGTTGATTTTTAGAAAGTCGCTTTCACTAATATCACGACTTGTCAGTTTAGGGCAGGAGGAAACCCGCAACATCCGTAGCGCTGAATGTTGCAGTAA
>JAVCKZ010054105.1:0-16970 GCA_034780755.1 Lepetodrilus elevatus | reverse complement strand
CAGACAGACAGACAGACAGACAGACAGACAGACAGACAGACAGACAGACAGACAGACAGACAGACAGACAGACAGACGTTAGGTGTCCTGGCCCGAACCCCTAAAAATGACATTTAACTGTCTTTGCTTTGCAAAATGTCTATGCCACTATATATAGTGCCGATTGGTTGCTAATAGGGTTGAAGTGTCTACACAGAAATATACTTCAATCGGTACTACACTTTGGCCCTCAATATTGGGCATCAATGAACGTAATCGTACATTGACATTAACGTAAAGAGCATCAATAAATTGCTAATATATAAGGTAAAGTAACCCAGTGCTATATATGTATGGAGGTAGATGGACAAGGAATTAGGATACATATAGCATTGAAAGTTCCTAAGTAATTTCCGTATAGCCATCTTGATCTTTTTTTTAGCTTTTGATTGTATTACCGTAATATGGTTATGCTTGTCGTCGTGGGTGGATGGAGTTATGCATAATATAAATATGTCTGTCTGTCCAACAGCAAACAAATATAATAGCTGTTCTGTTAATTGTCAGGATACCTAAGTAAATGGTAAAAAAATAAACCACGCCCGGAGATAACGAAACTTTCCGAATACGATTTCATTGTCAAGCTCAAATTGTATAATAGTAATTTGTGAGAGAAAAAAGATTGAGTTGAAATGGTACTCGAAAACGTTTCGTAATTTCGGCCCAGGAGAACCGAGGTGAAAGACTTAGGGGCTGCTCCTTTCTATATGTTCTGTCTGTATCTTCCATCCGACGCCTGCGCAGTTACACTGTACGGTGTCGATCCTTGGTAACTGCACATGCGTCGGAAAGAAAGTACAGACAGGACAGCTAGAAAGGAGCAGCCCCCTGTCCAGAATGTGCGTCCAACACTGTGAGAAGACTCGTATAGCACCACAGTAGTTTTTGTAAAACACATGTACACGAGATTTAATCAACGCAGCCGAAAGCAAGTAATCTGAATATGGATACAAACTTTTTAATTTTCTATACGCTCTTATATGTCGTTTCAACTCAATTATGTTATTCGTAGTCAACATGAAGACTGGATCGCTCATATAATTTGAAAATCCATTTACGGGAAGTACGCACGTATCTGCTCATGACCGAGACAAAGACCTATACACTTCATAACGTGGATTGCATCTATTTCTGAATATAAAGACTGCTTTGTAACCCAAATATTTTCTAGACCTCCAAATGCCTCTTATTTCGCTATTGAGCATACCCTCTCCTGGATCAATTGACAAAGTTGGTATTAAGTGCTTTTGGCTATGAAAGGCGGCACTTGTTGAGAATGCTAGAGAACTCCTCACCGTGTCTGATGAGGGGGAAAAGTAGGCCAATTGTCTAGAAGGAGCTGGAAGGCTGAAAGCCAAAATGAACGTGGCAGAGATTGCGCAGTGGATGTTTACAGAAATGTGTGTGCCTGAAAAGTAATATTAGCCACAGTTTGTGGCATTCTATATCTACAATACTATAAATAAAAATAACTGTAATAAAAGTTTCAGTTTGAGAATTATATTTATCTTTTATCACACAAGGTGCATAATAAACTCAACACAATACATTTTGGTATACTTTTAATAACACGGAATTTTCAAATACATACAGGCTTCATCTACTCTTCAAGAACTTGCAATTGAATGGCATCAGATTCCTCAAACCAAGTCCCAAATTTGGTAGAAACGTTCCCCGCAAAATACCTTATGGCTGTTTATTGATGATTTTTGTTGAGTATTAGTATATTACGTAATGATTCAGTGACGTACACAAGAACATAGATTAATTTGACACGAAGTACAGTACGGCAGTTCAGTAATCGTGAGACGAAATGAATCAAAGGCCGAGCAAGCATCTATCAGAATTATGTACAAGCTTTATTAACGGTATGGGATGGTGAACGCCTAGAGTATATTGACAGTCAGGAAGTGAACGAATTATTCCGATGGAAGTCAAGTTGTTTGCTTTATCAAGGTGACATTTTATAATATATTTTTTTGAGTTATATACTGATATCCTTTTAAAAACGCATGCTGCGAAGTTGTAATTTCTTGCGCATATTGTGACCGAATTTTAAGTTATCATTAGAAAATAGTTTCGAAAAAAAACAATATTTCGGTCATTATCTGTCCTCAAAAAGGTTTTGAAAAAGAGCTTTACTGATGTGTTGAAGAATGTCTTTAGGACCCATAAACTAAATTTAAGTTCTGAAGTTCATTATAAAAATAATAACACTTTACACATTACTTCTCAAGGAAATATTCGTTCACTGTTGTCTGGTAATATATCCCAGGCGTTCACTAGTCGACCCCGTACTATTAGGCAATCTACGAACGTACGCAAATGTGATATTGCTAGAATGAAGTCATATAATACGAATATGTTCTCTAATTAAAGTCAACACATTTTGTAAATTGCTATATTAAGAATTCAAAGAAACATTAATGGGTATAATGCCATCGGAAGTAAAGGTGATATTGGCATTTCAAAAGTCTTTTAGAACAGTAGACATATTCTAAATTGGTACTTTAAGAATTGAAGAATACTATTGATCCTCGATATAAGGCCGTGATGTCCAAGTACTACTTTCTATACGCTATCATAACAAATAAACCGAACGGATAACGTTAAGAGCTAGTTTTCCGGAAGCCATGTGGTTTTTTTCAACGTGTTTCCTTAGTTGTCAGTATTGTAAACATGTAGGGATATTGTCATAATGCCCAGATTTGTACATCAATATTTACTGAAAAAGCACGACCGAGTATTTTGTGCCGTGAACATTAATCAAAGCCTAACTTGCTTTGAAGTTGGAACCAAATTAATTATACACTACGCTGAGATAAATCTGGTTTTCACACACGCGCGCGCAGACACACACACACACACGCATACACACGCACACACATAGAGAGAGAGGGAGAGGGAGAGAGAGAGAGGGAGAGAGAGAGAGAGAGGGAGAGAGAGGGAGGGAGGGTAGGATACATAGCACTACCATTATCGCGGTCTCCACCATCGTGGAACAACGGTCAGTGGTAGTAAAACAATGTCCATATAGCGCCGTATCATACTAATCGATAACATCAATGTTGGATTTATTGATACACATCAAGTGGCATGGACAGTCTTCTTATAGGAGATTTGTCCGAACATCTAGGGGATAAATATTACGAACCAGTGCTCGTTTCCTGGAAGGATTTCTCTGTCTATGGATAAGAATGTGATGGTTATTTGCTAGTGCGGAGAAGTATTGATGGTCCGTTGGCGTGGCCAATACATATACATGTATTATATTAGTATATCATTTAGTAATGTTATAAAATAATAGATGTAAAATGGACAGTCTCGCTCGCTCGCTCTCTCTCTCTCTATCTCTCTCTCTCTCTTCTCTCTCTCTCTCTATCTCTTTCTCTCTCTTTCGCTCTCTATCACTCTCTTTCTCTCTCTCTTTACTCTCTTTTTTTCTCTCTCTCTTTCGCTCTCTCTTTCGCTTTCTCTCTTTAGCTCTCTCTCTTTCGCTCTCTATCTTTCGCTCTCTCTCTCTCTCTTTCGCTCTCTCTCTTTCGCTCTCTCTCTTTCGCTCTCTCTCTTTCGCTCTCTCTCTTTCGCTCTCTCTCTCTTTCGCTCTCTCTCTTTCACTCTCTCTCTTTCGCTCTCTCTCTACTCTCTCTCTTTCGCTCTCTCTCTTTCGCTCTCTCTCTTTCGCTCTCTCTCTCTTTCGCGCGCTCTCTTTTGCTCTCTCTCTTTCGCTCTCTCTTTCGCTCTATCCCTTCTCTCTCTTTCTCTCTCTTTCGCTCTCTCTCCCTCTCTCTATCTCTCTTTCTCTCTCTCTGTCTTTCACTCTCGCTCTCTCTCGCTCTCTCTCGCTCTCTCTCTCTCGCTCTTCTCTCTCTCTATCTCTTTCTCTCTCTCTGTTCTCTCTTTCGCTCTCTATCACTCTCTTTCTCTCTCTTTCTCTCTCTCTCTTTCGCTCTCTCTCTCTTTCGCTCTCCCTCTTTCGCTCTCTCTCTCTCTTTCGCTCTCTCTTTCGCTCTCTTTCGCTCTCTCCTTCGCCCCATCTTTCGCTCTCTCTTTCGCTCTCTCTCTCTTTCGCGCTCTCTCTCTCTTTCGCTCTCTCTCTCGCTCTCTCTATCTCTGTCTCTCTCTCTCTATGTCTTTCACTCTCGCTCTCTCTATCGCTCTCTCTATCGCTCTCTCTCGCTCTCTCGCTCTCTCTCTCGCTCTCTCTCGCGCTCTCTCTCTCGCTCTATCTCGCTCTCTCTCGCTCTCGCTCTCTCTCGCCCTCGCTCTCTCTCGCTCTCTCTCTCTCTCTCTCTCTCTCTCTCTTTCTCTCTCTCTCTCTCTATTTTGGGGTACATTGACTTATTGTTGGAGCTTAGGGATGTTGCACTCTAACGATAAGATTTATATGACGGATCAGTGTTGTTTTCAGTAGGATAAATGACACAAATTAAGCGCCCCTCACTGTCAGCTCAGGGTACATGTCTGGTATCTAACTGGGAACTGGTAAACAAAACAATTGTCGCTATTATGACTATTAAAATAGTAGACAAATGTCGTTTTCCATTAAACTATAATTACAATTCTTTTCTTAAATTATATATATAAATGAAATTTCTAAATACAGTTAACTAAACTAACGTCCAAAAGAAAGTATACCAAGGTTTTGAAAGACTATGGAAGAATAACAAAACTATAAAGAACATTACTTTTTATATAATTTCATTAGCGGGATGGTTTAGCATCACGTGTTCAGATGTGTATGACAATAATCCAGACACTTTACGTTGAGACATTATTCCAGGGCTTGACGGTTGACTGGTAGTACTGGTCATCTTCTGATCTGCCTGTTAAGGTGACCCACATATAACTGATGTGATTCATGTCAGGAGAACATGATGGCCATGGCAAAACATTAATTTTCGTGTTGTTGAGAAAGTTCTATTTTGGAGCATCAACTTTGAATGCTTGCTTAATTTTCAGCTACACCGTTGGTGCACTCGGCAAACTGCGCGCCCCTTGGCTTTGATGGAGGCTACCCTCTGCCGTCAAGACAGCGTCATGCTGTACCATATGACGGTCAGAGCTTCTCGGCCTATATGGAGTCATCATCTCTCAGAGATATAAGAGCTTTGCGTTCTGCGCGGGTAAGATTGTCTTTCACTACTATTGGTGCTGACAATGCAAGTCTAAAGCTTCATCTCTAACTGTCGGAAGTGTCCATGATTTATTTAATGTAAAGAGACGACGGTAGTGTTTGTGTGCTTAAAACAGGATAGATAATTACATCTCAACATGAAGTAATCCTGTTTTGACCCTTAATGAAGTAATCCTGTAGTGATCCTCAATGTCCCCTGCAAAGATGATCTTGTCACCATACATTGAATTTTCATAACATTAGAAACAAACTTCATGATACTTTATCTCGATGTTTATAATTCAGGTACAGACATTATTAGGATATTATTGCTGCACAATTAATGTTGTTGACATCGTCAGTTTGTTGTGCTCAATACACTTAATTATGTGTATGTCCTACTCGCACATGATGGTGGTAGTATGAAGGATTGAGGCAATAATACGCCCAACGGTGAAAGCCGATTACTTCTGAAAGTAGTGCACCTTAAGCCGATTGGCTGACCCACGCGACGATTAACCAGTAATGTTGTTGCATCTGGTTTCGGTAACCTTTGGTGTAATATCGTTTCAAACCGAAAATCAATACGACACGAGGTACCCGCGTGTGTAGTACTTGGTGTTTATTATTTTACACCCAGTATGATATCAATTTCCCTGTATTGTCATACATTTGTAAAATAATAAAAAGAAGAAGAAACATGTCCGCCCACTGGTCAGAAAAAAATTCCGTCGTGATTATAGAACACACTCTTAGAGACGCATTTTCTTCTGTTTAGTACATCATAGCAAATGGTATATCACAAATGTTTCTCTCTATCGTGCTCTGGTAAACTAACAATTGCGGCAATCTAACAGTTGCCTAATTACGCTATACGGAGCAGATGCTGTGGTATACTGTATTGTAATGTTGTAATGTTGTAACGGTAGTATAGATACTGTGAGGTTCTCGTGATGTCGTGGTGGAAGCAATGGTGAAGTGTTAGGATGGGCTAGGCTGTAATTGGACAATGATGACGGATGAGAGACTATACAGACTACGGCGGGGTCGATGTGATGGAGTACTAACAACACGAGGCTAAAACCATTGTCTTCATGTAGGCCTACTTCAGCTAGAGTAATGTAGTAACTGTCGTATTTAAATACTGTTTTTCAAGAAAGGTTGCCTATTTTAGAAGTGCCAATGAATTTTAGATACCTCACAGCAGTAAAAAAGATTTGTGAAGGTACACGGGCGATTAGCGTAAATATATACGAAGTGGACGCACTACATTCGTAGCTAAGATTTAGTCCTAAGCGAGCAGCTATATAACATATACTTTAAATAAAATAGTCATCCTTTAATTTATTGTTTTATATATCAAATGTTGATGGGAGAAAATACACAATAAAGGTTCCTCCTACGCAATGAACACCTGTGATATACTATACTGCTATATGTAGACCTACTCGTCATAGTAGTGCACTAGACACCATCCCAAATAATGTAATAATAAAATATTGTTCCATATCTATATTTAATTATTCAAATTAGTATTTGAAAGGTAATTTTGACAGCATTGGATTAGAACTGGACTTATAAATGCGTGGTATAAACCATTTGAAGCTCAGAGTATTAGAACTGGACTTATAAATGCGTCGTATAAAACATTTGAAGCACGGAGTATCTTCTGTAAATGTAATCATTTGACTTCATAACCTATAATTTCAATTAAATGATCTGATCGGAGAAGTTAGTCTGTGACAAACCTATACGCCAGTGTACAAGACAATCGCAGTAATTGTGCGCCCAGGATTTTAGCATTGGAGTTCCTCAGACTGAATTGTCACCTCAGTCGTATTAGACTTTTAAATGTGAGAGGCAACATCACACGTCCTATACCCTAGTCATTCCCAGTTGTCAGAAGACAGTAGTGCATTGACAGTGATATATTTTGGTCATTTATGAAATTGTACTTCTGTCAAATTAAACCAGCTTTATTAAGACAGTGAATTCACATTTAGTCCACCGAGTGACTACAGAGTTTAGTCACTTTGGCCAACTGATTAAACCACTATTAGTATAACATTCTGTGAAAGCTTAGACTAATCAAATCACGTGTAAATAATCTTCTCGTCATTATATGAACACAGGAAAGTCCCTAGAAACTCCCTTAGTCTATGACCTTTTATTCATCTTCTCCTGAGGTAAAGAAAAGGTGTCAAAGAACTCCGATGTCCTAGATCCGGACAACTGTATCGTAGTCATGCAATCACTGAACCTGTATCGTAGAGGATGTTCGTTGTTAGTATGTACGTGCATGTAGGTCACCTTCGTTTAGCAACCATCTAAAGACAAAGATACCAAACATCCGAAGACTTAAGATAAATCGAACACCTGTCATATTGATTTCCACACGTGGTTGTTAACCCATATTCAATAGCACTGGCATAGTACAAGTGGGTATTGAGAAATGTAGGGTCTAGGAACGTATTTAGCGGTAACCTAGTTAATGTTCGCAGGAAATATGTATCTGAATCAGGTTAGGTTAGGTTAGGTTATGAATAAAACGAACAATGGTAAGATTTTCAAAACCAATTGGAGAGATAGAGAGATAGATAGAGAGAGAGGGGGGAAGAGAGCGAGGAGAGAGAGAGAGGGAGATAGGTCGATATACTAGTATATAGATAGAAAGAAGAGAGGAGCGGAGAGAGAGATAGAGAGAGAGGTAGAGAGATAGCGAGAGGAGAGATAGCGAGAGGAGAGTGAGGGAGATAGCGAGAGGGAGAGAGAGAAAGAGAGAGAGATAGAGGGAGATTTGACATAATGTCAGAAGAATATTTTTCTTGAAATCATATAACATATATATTAAAGCAACACCAAAAAAACATAAACAATGTGAATAGTAGTACCTGGCTTTAAAATGACCTCATCATGACCACTGACCAGTATCTAAATGTATATACTAGTAACTATACAATTGAATGTGCCCTTGTTCCCCGCGAGCTATCGTACATGACATTCAGTTCTCAGCATTGTGGTATGAATCTTCTCCATCGTTGCAGCATCATGGCACAGCATTACCAAGACACTGTCCAGAATGTCGTGACCAGTTCTTAGGAACATTAAGGGGCTGTTCCATTGACTCTCTTGGACAAGCATGTGCGTCTTGGACATGAATGGAATACGGGACAGGTGTGCCCAGGACGTGTCCAATCTGTCCACATTCAAGAGGTGGTGTACAGCAGCAAATGTATGACGTCGCAAACATAAACTGCAACAATATTTGCCTCGGCCCTCTACTTCCTGTAAATGTACTGCACAGGCTGTTCCATTCACGGCATGGGTTGTCCTGGACTTATCTGTCCAGAATGTGCGTCCAAGACTGTCAATCGAACACCACCTAAGATACTGGTCTTCCGTATCTCGTTCTTAGTACCTACACTGGTATTTTGTGTATAGTTCTTACGATCAGATTTATTGTCGGAAATATGCATGGGATTATCGTGAGATATATCTATAAGATTGACAAAAGATGGACTTACGATCTGACATTGATGAGAAATATGCCACTGTAAAACATAGATAGAGATCTATCCAATTCACAACAGAAGGACATTCTTCTCAGATCTGTTCCAGCTTAATTTAATCTCCAATGTGAACTTCTACGACAGACTACAACATACAATCTGAAACTGTTATATCTCTACATGCTAGATAAGCATTTTCGTGTTATCTCTACATGCCAAGATAGTATCCATATCCCCGGTACTTGTACGGGCTAAAGTGGTAACCATTTATCCGTTGTTTCTACATGCCAAGATGATAACGATTACATTGTATCCGTTCCTTATACATACCATCATGGTAACCATGTATATAAGGTACCTGTACATGATGTATGATTAATAATATATAGAATTATTTTTTTTAACAAATATGTTATGGCTGTCGAAAAAACAAAACAAATGGCCGGTGGTTGAATAACCGTCCGAAATCCGGTTTGGATAAACAGACATATTATGATAATCCCACGTGGCCAGATTGCAATAATATATCGTTTTCATTGAATTAGTAATAACTCGGCATTCACGTACTTCTTTAATATTAAATAAAGCTGTTACACAATTTAATAATATATATATATTTAATATCTATAATGTCTAACAATCGTCTAATTGAAGAGAAACATGATTTCTCCACAAATAATTGCTTTATTTATAGTAGCAGCTAGATATCGGTTTACAGAATATTAGTTTATGTATATGAGATATACTATATAACAATGCCACGCACTCCAGTGACCTCGCACTATGTTGAGCAGCTGGTAGATATGAGCAACCATGTTGCAATCGAGAACAATGGAAACTTAAATACACCTGCAAACTAAAAGTATTGAATTCATAGATATTCAAAATATTTTAATATCTCTTGACATTCGATCTGGGAAACATGTACGTATGCAAATAACAATAAACTCTATTAATTTAATGAATGTTGCCCTGGAGTGTGTTGGACAATCTTTACTACATTATATACAGAGTCTCTGGAGCATTATAGACTTATCTGAGCCTAGTTTGCTTCATCAGTTGTCTGATACGATCAATACCCTTTGTAGTTGACAGTGATAACAGACATAATTAGTATTTTAAGCGAATTGTTTGGTCATCGGTTTAACACCATTAAGTAACGCTTCAAGCTCGTGGATGCCTCACAAACAAAGTTGGCTTTCACCAAGGTCAGAAATAAGGATTCAAAGACGAAGATTTCAGCTCGAATTCTTAAATAAAAAAAACCCAGTATGAATCTGGTAACAAAGGTAGCGTAGATCCACTATTTAAATACCCACTCCCAAGACAAGCAACCGTGTTGTATCTGTTGAGTTTTATTAATTACGTCTTCTGAAAGAGCTTCCCCATTTCTTCACGTCACATATGCGACTTTATGAGAATCAAATTCTGTTTTATTCCGTTCTGTTCTGTTCTGTTCCGTTCTGTTCCGTTCTGTTCTGTCCCACTCTATATACATACTCGAATTCCAAGGTGTTAGTACAATGTCTGCTTTGAGGCCACGTTAGATGAATGCTAAGGTTACTATAACTTTAAATACCGTAACAAAAACTACGAAGTCTTATTTTGGAGACATGGCGTTAAAGATGCTACAAGAGCAATCCTACCAACAGCGGTTCTTCCTACTCCAGCCACATTGCATCACCTGTATTTGTCCAGCGGCTTTCACAAAGAAGCTTTATTCACTGTTCAGGACAATGTCAGGTGAAATAGACGGAATCTAGAGCGCGATCGCTTATTCCTACAGACGATAACAACACCTCTGTCTAGCACGTGCGCACAGTCTTGTTTCCAGGCGCAATCAGGCGCGAGATATACCATTTATGAAAAGAAACCCTGAGCATGAATTCTTACTCAGAAATGTTTCGTATTCTCGGGGCCTGCTATTCATATATCATGCACGAGGCCCGTTGATCAGAAAATTGTAGCGCTACAATAGTTGTAACTGGGCTCCCGCCACAATATAAAGCGCTGTTGTAGGCTACAATCTGCTACAATAGTTCTGAGCAACGACACCCATATGGCGAATTACCAACACATATGACCATGTTTGTTTGTTTGCTTGAGTGTGTGTGTGTGTGTGTGTGTGTGTGTGTGTGTGTGTGTGCATATGCATGTGTGTGTGTGTGTGCTTATGCATGCGTGTGTGTTTGCGCGTGCGTGCGTGCATGTGTGTGTGTGTGTGTCATGTCAACCTTACCATTGATGCCACCATTCAACACTGGGTTGTATTTCTTACTCGGCGTGTTGTCCTGTATAATGATGCCTCTGATGTTTCTGGGATTCTAAAGACAACCGCCAATTAGCAGGACAACGTGGCACCCAAACAGACAGGACAGTCGGACGACGTGGCCAGCGATATCACTGGATCGCGGAGAAACTAGAAACCGTCGCCCGAACATTCTGTTTACATAGCATCAAATGAATGAGGTATCCTCTGTAATCTTATTATCTCAACTTCACTAATTATCTCTTTTCAACGATTTTCACTAAAGAGTTCCCTTGAGAAACAGGAAGATGTTTATTTCCGTCTCATTCGCGTGTTATGAAACGATAGCAGGTCTTGCAAACAAATCACTTTCGTACACAGCGTTATTACATGCATTCTTTTGCATGTAAAACAGCCGTTCAGTATTCATGTCATTATCTGCAGACTACAAAAGCCTACAAAAGGCTCGAAAACTGATTATGCTGTATCCGAAGGACTATTTGGAGTTGTGTCTATGTGTGTGCGGGATGAAGTTGTCACGCCTTTGGTTGAGCCTTCAAATTAGCCGAGATTCATTAGATCTTAGACCACGGACACAGTTACTAAAGCGTTAGCCTTATGGACTTTCGGGGGAAATGTATTCTTTGATGTCGGGGTTGTCGTGACGGTTTTGCAAATATTCATAATGTTAAGAAGTGATAGCTGACGTTTGACCAAGGAAGGTCTTATAAGCGAACAACACTTACAAAACACATTGTGCGGTCATGGTTTGCTATTGAAAACTATGTTTTAAAATAAGTATTGCTACTCAAAGTTGGCATTTCTTACCGATCACTTTCTATCATTAATAGAACCAATTACTTTCTATCTTTAGCAGAACCAATGACTACCTATCTTTAATAGAACCAATGATATCATAACCTTCAGTATAATTGATAACTGGGACCCTGGAATCTCGCCTCCTGAAGAAAGTCCGAGTGCGTGCCGTGAATCAGTTATCCCAGGGAGGATATATCTGACCGTCCGTTCTCTCGTGGTAACTTAGTCAGACCGATTCTTTAATAAGATAGTGACGCATGACAAATGTTGATTTTGTATAATACTGGTGTAGAAGTAATAGCATCTTAAGCAGACTCGGCCACACTAATCAAAATATATTCTTGGTATGGTTCATAAGGCTACTCAAATGCTAGTACACGGAGGGACATGTTCAATGATTCTGTCTGGAATAAGGCTAAGACTACCAAGAAATAATTCGCACGAAAATAAAGACAGCATGATCAGCGCGCATCCATTATTAGTATGACCACCTTATTATTAAGCAAATTCAAGACAATATATTTCCCTAAATTGGAACAACCGTCATGGTAGTGGATGCATTGAAATTCTAAACAGAAACATCTAATTCTAGGTTATTGATTTCGATAGCCATAATTGATGAAACGTCCAGAAAGTTGCTCATTCCCCTGAAAGCTTTGGGGGTTTCAGGTTCTGTGTTGGCAAGAATTTCACTAAGATGAAACTTGATTAATCATAAAGGAAGCCATTCTCTGCAACATACCACGTGATCACTAATAACGATAATACGATAAATCAGCTCACTTCATTCCTCAGAATAGTAGTTGTCTAAAAGTGCACAAACAACACTATCACTTCACCATATACACTATAGGCATATAGTGCTGCCGTTTTAAAAGTGCTTAGAAACCCAAAGCAATACTATCCTTTTATGTATACGCAATTTTGTTTATTCAATTTCAGGACCCATACCGTTAAATATGAGGTCATACATTATTGACACTAATACTACAGGGTATCGTTTCTCGAAACTCATATACCACTATGAGACCATAGCCCTCTCGTAAGTGCACAATCCCATGCATTAGAAAACACTGTTAGAGTTCTTATAGTCTCGTAGTAGATATGAAAGCTTCCAGAAGCCATGCCTATAATTATATTTGTGACAATAATTATATGATCAAAATAAGTAATATTTATATTTGTGAGGTTCTGTAACAATTACGTAGACTTAAAGAATATCTGCAAGCGCCATGGTAATGCATCTATTCTTGTACAGACATCACCGTTTATCTGTCATATATTGAGTCAGCTGTATTGCATTTATTCCTATAACAATTGTCATGAAATGGCATCAAGTAGATAATATAATGCGCTTCGTGCAATTGAAGGACGACCTTCTAAGACTATGTATGACGCAGAAACACCCTGTCGAGCTTGATTTGAACTCTGGATGAGCTTCCAATGCAATATATGCATGTATAAGTATCCACAGAGTGAGGTGCCGTAACCTTGACTTCCGACATCTGACCCATGCGCACAAGTTATCAAAGCTAATACAATCTGGAGGCAGTGAGCGTCACTGAGTGGCAGAACTGATATCCAGAGAGGCGCACTCCAAGCAGTTCCTGGGATATCTCGCAGACAATTAAGCGTGACGCTAACGTAGATGGGAATCCCGATGGGTTTAATGCAAATGTAGCAGGCTCTGTCGATGGGACACATTTAACCGTCTCCCTGCCGGATTAATCATGGACTGTTGCTCTGTAGGGATGCCCTTTTGTGCTCCAGCCGGAAGATTGTTAACTAACATCCGCGCCTGAAAATCTCCACAGAAATATGCGCAGTATATATGAGTACAGTACATTTAGTATAGTAAGTGTACTTTTAATACTAGTATATATGTAGCACAGATGTAGATGTATGTTCTCGGACATGCTGTTCATACTTTAATTCTAGGACGTCTGACATTATGCTATGGTAGATCAAGTAATCCTGAATACTGCAAACAAACTTGAGTTTGAGATTGTGCTCAGCTGAGATTTCCCCCATTGACTCTGTAATGAGTAAAAACGCAATCCTAGCTGAATGTGTACTCATTACAGCATTGAGTCAATGGGAGAAATCTCAGCTGAGCAACATCTCAAACGCAAGTTTATTTCCAGAAATCGGGGTCTAGTTCCTCTAGGATCCTAGTAGGACAACTGCTGATCATCCTAGTAGGACAACTGCTGATCATCCTAGTAGGACAACTGCTGATCATCCTAGTAGGACAACTACTGATCGTCCTAATAGGACAACTACTGATCATCCTAGGACAACTGCTGATCATCCTAGTAGGACAACTACTGATCATCCTAGTAGGACAACTACTGACCACCCTAGTAGGACAACTACAATCCATGCTCCCGTTCCATAGAGCAATCCTAGCGCTACGAGACTCGTACCTCATTGGCCACAATGCTAACGTACTGGGTCCCGTGTAATATCTAATATGTAATAGGAGCTGCAATTGAGTCATATCTATTTTTAGAATTTCGAAGAATATCACATAAAACTAGGACTTCCGGTGATAGGCAAACATAAGTCTAGGCCTTAGGTTGACTTAAAACTCCAGAGAAAATCGTTACAAGAGATCGTATCCTTAAATGTCTGTTTGATTCAGAGATGAATTATGTTGTTCAACACGGTTCACGGGTAATGAATATGGAAGCAACGTAAGGTACGTTAAAAAGACAACAACCATGCACATTTCACCTGTAGACACGCTTATCACCAAACTCAGTAAACTGGATACGTCTAAAAATAGAATTCGCTCCACTTGCAGCTCCTATGCTATATGTTCTCTACAAGTTGTGCCATTATTTTAGAAATAAAATTTGCTCTGTTCTGTTCCTCAGAACAATCGTAACGTCACGGGAGTCGTAACTCCTATAATGTTAGCAAAGGGTTGCTACTATTGTTCTGTGGAACGGAGCCCTGGAATACAGATTATCGATATTTCTCGGTGTGTTACCGGTATTCGCTTTAGAGTAATTTACAATGTAGACACGATGATGACATAGTATACGACTAACGTTTAATCAGTGTGTGGTTCAAATGCCTGCAGTCAAATTGGAATTTCGGTAAACCATTCAACAAATACTTACATTGTAATTAAGTTCAATTATACAGTCTAGAACTGGAGATGAGAAAATAGCGGTGTCTACCAGACTTTCTCGCCACCACTGGTTACTAGGACACATGTGTATAGGACTGCATTGTTCATCAATGTTTGGCTGCATTATCCACCCGTGATATTTATGGCTGCATTATCCACCAGAAATATGTCTAGCTGCATTATCCACCATAATATTATGTTGCTACATTATTCACCATAATATTGTGTTGCTACATTATTCACCATAATATTATGTTACTGCATTATCCACCATAATATTATTTCTCTGCATTATCCACCATAATATTATGTTGCTGCATTATCCACCAATGTTACTGGATCCATTATCCACCAGTTATATTATCTAACTCCATTATCCACCAGCGGTATTTGTGTGTGCATTATCCACCAGTAATATATGTGTGGCTGCATTATCCACTACTTACATATTGTATATGTGTGTGTGTCTACTAGCCTCTAGGTATACATGCTAATCGTTCAAAGCAGCGAGGCAATAAAAAGACGAATACTTTGTTCTAATCGGTAATGAGACCATTTCCCCTTGATGAATCATTTGGCTTTGACATTTTCAGCCAATGTCGAGAAGAAATATGGGAACCAAACTCTGCGTAAAGAAATTACATTTTAATGTTTAATGTGTGTGTGTGTGTGTGTGTGTGTGCGTGTGTGCGTGTGTGTGTGTGTGTGTGTACGTGCATGAGCTCGCCAAACTGTGTTTTTTGATTCCGAAACTATAATAACTGTTAAAAATCATGAAGGTGGAAATATAAACATTATACAATTTTAACAAGGATGTTCATTAATGAAGCTTGGTACTTAAATAGAAATGATATGTGTACGTATCTATATAATTTCACTATGATTGTTTTCAGTACAACACTCTTGTGCTAATACAGTTTATTGTCCTGTATTACAGATTCAGCTTAGAAAGTCAGATACTTACACTTAGACTGAGCACGATTGTGACGTAGAACTATGCGATATCAGTTTCTAAATGCATTACCTTTCCCTTTAATTTACCTTCGGGTATATACAGTATAACCCTAGCACCAACTTTAATAACTGTTTTCTGTTTGTTACAAAATGCTACCGATTCCATAATATATTAATTGCTTTGGAAATGCCAAGACAACTCAATTAAACTCCAGCGTTCATGATCAGACACGGATGTTCAAGAAAAAATGCAACAAAATGCTGAAGTTTTATATGAAATTACATATTTCAATTCATTTGCCTTCCGGATAAACATTCCACGCGTGCTGGTAAATAGTAAAAATACACATTGGATATACCAGTGAACATGAACTATGGAAAGAGAGTAAGAAATATAATGTTGACATTTAATAACTACAAGATTTGGTATGCAATAAATAAACTATGTCTCGGTTTCCCTGAAGGGCAGTTGAATGATAACAAGATTCCACATGCTTCAATGACTTCAATGATGCGATAAAGACACCATCCACCGGAAACAACGTGTACAATTAGCTTTATAAGCACCATCCAGTCCGACCTTCAAGCCATGCGGCTGCCAAGGCCTTCCAGTAGCAGATAAACATGTCATTATAATATACGTTTACTCTTTACGAGGCGCATTCTCAATTCTAGCTAACTGGTCGGAGACAGTCAGCGTAATAAGTTGGTGAAAACCTGTATATGTAGCTATATTATATTATTAATATGTTTAACTGACATGGATGCCTATCCGGAAGTGTGTTTGAGTTCTTGACAGTGGAGAAGGGTCGGGTTCAGTCAGTGCTGCGTTTGAAGATTGATCGTCATCGTCGCGTACCATCATTACCATACGAAGGTGGATTGACCATTGTCTGATTGGTATGAAAGAAGAGGATGAAGAAGAAGAAGAAGAGGAGGTGGAAGAGGAGTCAGAAAAAGGAGAAACAGAAGAAGAAGAAGGAGGAGGAGGAGGGGGAGAAGAAGGATGAGAAGGAGAAGAAGAAGAGGAGTCAGAAAAGGGAGAAACAGAAGAAGAAGAAGGAGGAGGAGGAGAAGGAGAAGAAGAAGAAGAAGAAGAAGAAGAAGAAGAAGAAGAAGAAGAAGAAGAAGAAGAAGAAGAAGAAG
>JAVCKZ010054094.1:0-16971 GCA_034780755.1 Lepetodrilus elevatus | reverse complement strand
ATTGTTCTTTCAGAATATGTAATAACCCCGATAGTGACCATTTTCCCCTATGCAAGTATGATCTTGCCCCTTTAACAAATATATATAATTTACAATATACTACACATTATACTGTACACCCTATATATACACACACAGCACACACAGACACACACTTTACAGTATACCAAAACAAATATTTTATTATTGTATCCAATATAATTTACATTTTACTGTATATCTTGTATTCTATAAGGTATCCAATATAGTACATATATATATATATATTACTCTATATGAATACATTTTATGGTATACTAATACAAATCTTTTACTGTATATCTTGTACTGTATAAAGTAAATAATATAACGGTAATTGGCATTACTGTATAGCCTATGTATACAGTTTACTATACCCTATGCACATACTAGTAGTTTACTACACCCATTACACATATTTTAGTATATCCTATACACCTATTTTACTATACCATATGCACATATTTTACAATATTCTCTGTAGTTTATGGATGTATGACCAGAGCTGATTACCTCCACCTATTAACACCTGATTCAACATGGGTCAAGCATAATAATGTGGATTATTTCAATCACATTGGCCCTGTCATTTCCTTGAAAGAGTCTGGAGAAAAAAAGCTAAGTACATCTTCTCTCCAATTCCCAATGGGAAGTTGAACCTTGTCACCATTAAAGGAATCGAGATGATTATCATAATTACAGAACTTGAGTAATCAACCCTTGTGTGTGTTTGTTCACTAAAATATTAGAGAAATACTTAAATGAATGTCATTTGCATCTAACCCTATAACATCTCATTCCTTTTTTTCCATGTTTTCTCGAGCCATGGCTCATCGCCATTATATGATGACAATTATCCAACTGACAATGACAATCAAAGGGTTAACAAGAGAGTAATAGCAGGCCGAGTTCGCTCCCGGCTAGCCTTGAAGGGGTGGCGGCTACCTCAGACTGGGCTTGGCTGAAGTCGAGGTCTTTACAGGCTTCATAAAGATGTCTACTCATTTGGAAAATCTAATTACACTAATGCTGCGACTTGGAATCCTGGTGGAAAATCTACTCATGAAATATGTAATTATACCAACAAATTCAGTCACACGCATTCACAACGGAGAAGAGAATGGAGAAGTTTGCGCGATTCAGATTGGCCCTCTTGGAGATAATTATGTTTATTGGGGAGGCCTTGATGGAAAGTAAGGCAATCATAGGGAGCAGAGGGGGCCTCAGGCACCTCCATACACAACCAGCCCCTTATCAGCCCCTACCCCCATGTGTATTTGGGACCAGTATCTCCCCGTAGCCTGTCCCCCCTTCACACAGGCGACCCATAGACAAGGGAGGTGACCCAAGAGAATAGAGTTCTGACAAAAAGTTTCTAAATCATTCCCATGAATACAATTTACTGTAGGTGTAGTGACAACGTTAGGTTAGTTTTTTCGATAAAAGGAAATTTATTATTCTTAAATTTCAGAAATAAAAATAATTTAAAAAAGTCTATTGAGAAATGTAGGTTTGTAATATATCTTGTATCAAATAACAGCATAATCCAATAAATACCATTGGTTAAGTATATGGCCATTATGGGCCACTGACATATCTATCCCTCATAGTCTATACTAATTAACATCTGAATCAGAACAAAGTTAATGACATTCAACCAAGGGTCGTCAATGTCTTGATATAAAAACAAAATGTGTTGTTCCTTAAAGTATTAAGGCAAAATATAATGTGTAGTTTAGTGCTGTTGCGACATTGGAAACCAGATTGCAGTTAGAAAAATGTCCTAACCTTTCAAGAAAATATCACCAACTAACAGTTTTCTTCCCCTGGCTAGATCACTTTTACCTTGCCCTGGCTAGATCACTTTTACCTTCCCCTGGCTAGATCACTTTTTCATCAGTAAGAAGGATAAAATATTACATTTTCAGGAGATTCTTTCAATGAGGACATGAAGTGAAGTTGAATGGAAGAGAGAACAGGAAGTAAAATGAAGGCCATGAAGTGTAGTTAAGGCCATGAAGTGTAGTGAAGGCCATGAAGGAAAGTAAAGAACAGGAAGTGAAATGAACAGCAGTGATGGAAGGACAGAAAGTGAAGGACATGTGAGGTGAACAATAAAGTGAGGTAAAGAACAAGAATTATTGTTACGTGAAAGACAAGAAGTAAAGATAAAGGGCGGTGAAGAAAAGGTATTGAAATGAAGGACAGAAAGTGGTCAAAGTCAGCAAATTAGCTTAAAGACAATGAGGTGAAGTACAGAGATGAAAATGAAGTCCACTGCTTCAAGGTATCACAACATCCATACATATTTTCCATAGAAACTTTCATGGAAATAATCCACCCTCTAAAATTATAATGTCCATATCTTGCATATTGTAACGAGGTAAATCAAACTTTAAACTCCCAAAGACATGGAAGTCATCCCAACCAGATAATGCCCATTAAACTTTCATTCTTTATTTATGTACAGAAATCTGAAACATCTATTGAAGATAGAATTAACGATCCCATAACCAACTTATCCTCCATCACACCCCAATACTAAAACTTCCACAGACTTAACATATTTGTAATGTCAAATCAGACAATAATAAAATAATTTCTTGGCGTTTATCAAAACCTTCGGAGCGTGACTGGCTTCATTTAAAGCCGTACATTGAAATGCCTTTATAGGCAGTGTGACAAGGCTCTGCCAGCTCATGAAAGCCTCCTAAAAAACTTCATTTAGTCGTAATGACTACTTGGGACCTCCACAACGATGCATAGATCAACGCGAATTTCCGGCACAATGCTTTGCCAGCAGTCATTGTTGGCACGCCTATTCTTCCTCACATGATAAATATAGGTGCAACAATAGCTTGGGAAAACTGTCACAACTCATACAAAACCAACTAAAATGGAGCTGGGAGATTTATGGTACTGTGTCTCATTTTAAGTCTCTCCAGCCGTCAGTTGGGGACAAAAATATGCTGTTTTCCTCTGTTGGTACCTGTAGTCAGTGGTTCATCAAGTGTGACCTCGCCAGCCCTGTAATTATCTCGGATTTGAACCATTGTCAGCAGTCAACTACCCGGAACTGCCTTAAGAGCAAATTTTTGTCACCCGCGTGTCACTAAACCCATAGTCCACAGTTGAGGAACTATATAATGCACTGTCCAGTGGCAATATGACTATGATATCTACTGTGAATGTGAAGAAGACCATATAGTTAATTGGCGTCTTCCCGTTTCCAGAGATGGTACTTCCCACTGTGAACGGAAACCGAACTAAGCTGGTCATGCGATGCTTTCCTAAGGAGCAGCGACAGAGATTTTTAGAAATTATGACACATACGCTAGCTACCATTTAAAATGGTATTTCGACTGAATTTCTATTCATAATTTCTGTTTAATTTGATACCATATTTCCGCCAATTGTACTAAATGTTGGTTCATGAGTACGCAATTAGCTTAAAGTGGTCTTGCTCTTAACTAAATATAGTATGGTCCAATATGTTCAAGTAAAATGAACAATAACAAAATATTATGAATGAATAAAGTACCGGTGTATTCATATCAAAGACATATTGAGATTTGTTTTATTCATTTGCATCAAAGTTATTGGAAAACTTTAAATTTATGATGTATATGCTTCATATATCTTCATATAAGAGGTATCTGTAAAAGTATTATGCACACACACACAAACGGGTCAACTTATATTTGTATGGTCCAGTCCAATAATGTTTTAAAATCTTAATTTTGAAAATTACGCAAGATTTCATCTTATGTAATGGGAGTATTGCAGTCACCGTTTCAAGGTCATTGGTGAAAAAGTAGTTCGTACTGAAGGTAGTGAACAAGCTAATTACCCGCAATATCACCAAGATGATGCAAGTACAATATTGAGAGAGGTCCCCCATCACATATGTTCATAATATAGTCAAATGTTGCTTTTCTTTTCAAACAGAATTCAAGTACATCGAGCAAACAAATGGTAAGAATACGACATACAAGGTAATTCTGAGGTGCTGTTTTCTTTGTGTAATTCAATACTGCTGTCGTATTTATGAGGAATGGTGATGTTGGCGTTGACAAAAATTCACGGCATCTTTGCAGCAGTCTATTAAGAACGCATTAGAAATGCTTTGTTGCCTTCAGACAAAGAGCTAGTTTGGCGAGTGTGTACGCATCTACTTATAAGACAAACCATAATATTTGCTTTCTCGGTTGTATGTACAAGCAATCGGTGGAGAGGAGGAGGAGGAAGAACCTGTGAATTAAAGCTCTAACATCCAGAGTTCCCTAAAACACGATCCATCACGCGTTCGTCACAGGGAAAATGTTCCGCTACGAAGGATCATGTCATTCACAAAGGACGGGTACCTGCAGAAGCAAAGATTTGATTTAATTGAATGACAAAGATAAATACATGGTTCGCTATCGAGACCTTTACGCGCGGCACTACTGCTGTAAGGCGCAAGTCTTTGAAGTGTTTTAATTCAACAACCGTACAGAAGTCTCTCTCACGATCTGTTGTTGCAACCGCCACTTCTGCAAATATTGTAAAAATCTTCCACCACTGTGGATAAAGTCGTAAGAAGGAGAACTGCAATGTTTTCGCTCAGGTGAGAGAGGATCCCTATTCGGTGACTTTTCATGTCGAAACACAATACAATCCTTCATCTGTAATAATGTCCCAGAGTATTTAACCCGTCTTATCACGTGGCATAATTCCCGTTGTTTTGATACGTACACCCGCAAATACGGACAGCAATAATTTAAAAGGTGATAAAATGGGAGGAATTAACAGTATCCAATATGCAAGGTTTTCATCAGTGTTGATACATAAGGACAGGGTTACTTCATTACTGCTCACTCTATCCGGGACATACATGCTCAAAATGCATGAGGACTAGTCTATCAGGCAATGTTAAGACACTTTATCACAACATTTTCAGAATACAATATTCCCATCAATCCTAATTTGGTATTCAGTGTGCGATCTTCTGTCAGATGTGGTCAGAAAAAATGTCAAGTGGAAAGATTATATGTACATATGAAAATTGTCATTACAAGCGTATTCGCTTTCAAAATAGCGCAGTTAAGCTGATAGCTATCAACACTACAAAAACATGTCACAATAAAATATCGCTGTCAAGTAATCAACATTAATTGTATTGATATATCAAAACTATTCACTTACTTTGATTCTATGAATAAATACAATACAAACAATAAATATAAAGTAAATTATTAAAACAATCAATTTTAACATCTTCCTTTCTATGCTCCAAGTGTAAGAAATCAGCTAAACAAGCAAACAAATATACAAGTAAAATTCCAGTTGTGTACTGTCTTTCCAACTTGCAAAATTTGAAATAACACCAATCATAGTGCATTTTGTAAGCTAAATGCATCAACAGGAGGAAAATTAGAAGTAAATGTTGCTTGAATTAAACAACAGTTCTCATTTGACTGATTACATCTATTAGACGAGCAGTTTCCATTCCTTTGAACACAATCTACACCAACTTGTTAAAGGAACCTCACTACAAATTTGAAAATTTGAATAAACGTTACAGAATATATGTTCCACTTCTGATAATAGTTTCGAATCTGAAAACCAAATCTTTCAACCGTTATTTATGCATGGATCAGAGTTATCTCCTTGCAATCAGAGTTATCTCCTATGATCGTGTACACACCTTGCGCTTGTAAATAGCATGCAAGGTTGAGTGGAATGGGGGCTCGAGATGGGGATATGTCTGCATGACTCAGTTCATCACAGATATGCTTGTACCACACACTCTACATTGACGAGCGATCAGGAAAAATCATCTCCGTTCATCATTCGAATCAATTACCAGATTACGAGATGTGTGTGATTTCTTTGTACATGTCGTACTAATGCGTGTTAATATACCCTGGTCCTCATGTTTTCTCTCAAATAGCGTGATATTTGTAACCCTTGTATGTAAAAGCTAAAACCATAGATAGAAAGATATATCAGTGAAATGGAGAAATTCATTTGATACGACAAATACACACTGCGTGCAATATCTTGATGAAATTTTTAAGCTCAGTTTTATCTGATTTTCAACAAAAGTGTTGAACACCTGGACTTTTTAGATAGCTTCTGCCCTGAAAGGTTTAAAATGACGGCAAAATACAGAACTATTATATATGAGTTCTGTTTCAATAATATTGGTGCTTGCATGAACTCGCATAAGGATACAGTAGCTTCATAGTAAAATACCTGAGAATGGCCAAAAACAAAGATACGTATAAATATTCTGCATTCAGTTGCAGAAAAACGTATCATACATTGAATACAAGTCATATTTCAAAGTTCTTGTACAAGGAATTGTATATTAATCCTCATTTTAAAGATGATTTTTTGTTTTGTTTTTTTGTTTAGTGTTTTAATTTTTAATTTTAATTTTATTTTGGATGCCCTATTTTCAAGATTATTTAACTTCTATAATGTCTTGTAAATTGATTATTTTACAGTTAGGGAAATCTGCAACATCTACAGCACATAGAAATTCAATGAACCTGATGATAAACCAAGGATGAAATGTTTTAACTTCCACCGACATTCAAATTGGATCTCTTCAAAAACATTTACAAGTAATTGAATATAAGTCCCTAATTTAAAAAAATGTCCTACGTAATTTGAATACACGTTGTCATGTCAAAGTGATTATTTGATTTGAAGTTTAACGTGACTGCGGGAGTATTTCAGCCATTTGCAATGCTGTCACGTCCAAGATGTATACAGATAATTGAATACATAGATATTAATACAATTATATAAATACTGGTTTACATACTTAGAGACGCCAATTGGATAAACTCAGAGAAATAGAAATAAATGGGACTGATATAAACGCACATTCACGTGAACATGATCTACACAATTGCTTATGAAAGGCAGATAATGATAATTTCTGTCTGACGGAAGTGATGACAAAAGCTTTAGATTTCAATTTCAAGTAATTCCTACCAGAGTAATCTTGAAATAATCTTAATGTTTTCGATAAGCCTTTGATGTTGCAGCACAAAACAGTAGTCCTCATGGAGGCCAAACATTCTGAACATTATCTACATTGCATCTGTCAACCCAGGGCGGATCATATTCAAAGAAAATTTCTTCATTTCTCCACTGCATCAAAACGTTGGTCTCCATTTAAGTTCTAACTCCAATTTCCCCCAACAATGTACAAGTGGAGCCGAGTTAGGTATCGGGGCGATCAGTCAACACATCACGTTGACAAATTGGCTGCCTGGAATATTGTCCTCAAACAGGTGTACGAGACTCCAATAGACTCCCGATTTCTCCTCCGCTACAAGATTTTTATCACCTTTCAGGTCCCGACCCTGGGCTAGGTCGACTCCCAAGATAACTCCCATGATAGTTCACCTAAATTCTAGCGGCGCCAGAAACAGAAATAAACAAACATCCCCAAAACTTTCATCTGCAGGCGATGTTTTGTTAATCTCTGTATGGTAGACTCCCGCTAGTAATACAGCAAATTAGTGCTCACAGCCATTCCTCGAGATGTATCAGTCATCGGTCGTAGAACTGCATTGCTGGGAAAGTGATGACCGTAATGATGTAATATCTGAACTACGTTTTTTTATCCAAAGGTCCGCCATGTTTTTTGACAGTGCGCTATGTTTTCAAAAGCCTGAAGGGACCTCGGAATACAAACACCAAAGATACCAAATTAGCATTGTCGACATACCACTCGGCAATCTTTGTGAACAGGTGTATAAACAGTAGTTAATACTGCCTGGTTAGTAGGAGCCAACGACTTTAAAATATCAGAGGCAACTGAGAAAAAAAAGCTCATGAACAATTAAAGTAAATATTGGTTGTTTTTCTCTAGGTTTTCTATCCTTACAACTGTTTCACATTGCATATCGATTTGACAACATATGTACAGTATATTTTTTTTCTAACCAAACAGCCAATTGTGAATAACTGTGCAGATGACAGATGTTTTTGACATAAATATTAAAACTACATTCCAAATATAAAATATCTTATTTTTAAATATCACCTGTAACAATTGTAGAGATATGCTTTAAGCATTTCATTGTCTATACAGAAAATCTATTCAAAATTTTATATTTTATTTTAGTGTTATTTACGTGTTCATGATACTTATTATTATAATTTATTATTATTATTACTAGCTGTATTAATAAAAATTGAACACTATATAATTTCTTATTTTTCCTGCTGTCATATTTTTCACTTTTGCACTAAAAATATTTACTGCTACGTTTTCTTTCAAACAAAATTTCAATCTGACCTGCATGTCAATAAAAGGAGCCGTCTATTTAAAGCACTGAAGGTGAATAATAAATTTGTGCTGGCACACCTGGGCACTGGTTGCCATGGCGATTAATTTGAACTACCTGAGTGATGTCTGCTGGCCAAGTCCACTGTGATGTGTGGTTCACTGTAACTCGATCACCAAGATTAGTAACATCCGTTGCTAAAATCACCTCTTAGTGGTCCCAAATTTCCCATTTATAACGCTATCGATTGTTCTGATTTAATATACTGCAAAATGTATGTCCATCCACGAGACTGAGTATCCATTGTGTGTAAAATGGACATTTATCTGCATCCTTTCAAAATAGTTTGGTTTTGAAATTACATTATCGTTATTATCCATGCAAGCTCATTAGTTATGTCCCTTGCTATATTTAGCATCCAGCTTCTGTAAACAGTGATGTACCTGTAAAAAAATATTCGGCGGTAAAAAAAAATGTCCATATTTAAAATTTCTACTGGAAGTTCTTGGGATGCCATTGGCATAGTGAGACTAGGGATAACTGACTTGTGTTAATTTACGTCTCTACTAATGAATGATTTATTACGCAAACATTCTTTTCTTCAGCATTCATTGCATCTTTTTAACTAGAGGAATTATTCCAAAAACATCATGATCAATATTTATACATATGGAATGGACATGTCTGCCTAAAAATAATAATCCCATGATAATCAATTCATTACAGAGGTCATTAAACAAGGTCATTTCTCTAACATAACTAAGCAGCTACCGTAGATGATTGTTTCATTCACAACTAGGCAAGAAGTAAAATTTAAACGTTCACAAATTGGCAAAAGGGGTACTGTACTCAAATTGGAAAAAAGGAATATATTGTAAACATTCACAAATTGTGAAAAGAAAATGTTCTTGAACAAATTGTAAATTTTGAGTAACCAGTATTTCATTTGACTCCGACGTTTGCTGCCAATGTACCTCATTTGGCTACGATTAAATGCTGACAAACAAAGTTTGAAAATGAAGGAGTGGCAAAAAGAGGCTGTCTGAGAGAGGGTGTGTAAACTCCAGAAGCTTTAATCCATTTGGCAATTATTTAAACACAGCCGTCTGACAGGCATGTAAATCGGATGATAAAGACCTATAATGCCACCGAACAGTCAACATTGTTTGAAGCGTCTGATTGGGAAAGCATTCCCGCAATGCCGCCAAGATGTTCGCTTTATGTAAATGAGGGTCCGCGAACAAACACGCGGAAATCTGTAGACTCGGCTTGGGATCATGGTCGTCTTATAAACACATAGTCTCCCTACCGGTGGGTAATCCTTGTGTATGTATGATAGAGCATGGTCGCTGTATGTATGAATAGCCGGGTTCACGGGCCGCCTAGAACAGTGGACAGCTTTACACCTCTCCAGCAATCCGGGCTCATCTCTCCACCCCAGCCCCACAATAGCAGGAGACAGCACTGACAGAATTAGGGCAGCCATCAGGGGCCCCGGCCCGTTCCCAGAGATGTTCCCGGGGACCGGGACTGACAGGATTTTTATAAGGGCTCTGATCCCCAACTTGGAGGGACAAGCTCTAAGGGCTTATGTTTCTTCAGTTGCTCGCGATGCTCTCAAATCCCATCCAATTTTTATATTTGCACTTTATACTGAGAACTACCCTATTTTTCAAAAGGGAATTTTGACGGCAACATTGATAAATTATGTGAATGTAAAAAACCCACATGCAATTTACATGTCCGTGTGTGTTGGAAACAATATCCTCCAGACAATATTATTTGTAATTATTTGTTTCCATCGTGTTTTGGTTATGACTAGTCATTGACAAACGTAACAGTAATATTATTCCAGAAACAAGGAAACTGATTCAAAATATGGAAATAGTTTGTGTAAACGTTACCAAGTATTTTCCAATGTTTACTTATATTTGCTAACAGAAACTTGACAAATGTTTACCTTTTACTTACATCGATGGCACTTTTATCAGATTAAGAGACGGGAGGTTGAGTAAACAATACAGGAAGATTGTGAAGAGATTAGTCGCCAGAGTATTGCAACGACAGATGGGGAAATATGTTACCATGTAAAACAGTGGTATACAAACCAGAGCCAGGTACACATGTATGCTTTCTTCTTTTTAAAACAAAACAAAAAAACTCTCACTCTTTCTTAAAATATTTGTATACCTCTTCAGATTAACACATTTCTATACTTTACCAAACGGTAATTACCATACACTTAACTGTATTGGTATTTTGTTTTAAACATACATTCTTATATGAATCTCTTAAGAAAAGTACTGATTTTAGGGGGGAGAGGAGAGAGAGAGAGAGAAGGGGAGAGTAAAGAATTACTATAACCTCATTCAATATTGGAATACCTATGGATGAGAACCTTGTATGTCTCTTCCTGACCCGATGATAGATTTGGTACACTGCAAGAATATTCATGAATTGAATTAAAGACTTCATGTAAAACATGAATCCAGTTTCACAAATCTCCATTAAAAATAATAAATTAGAGAGAGAGAGAGAGGGAGAAAATATGAGAGAAAATTATTGTTTACGGTCGTAGTACGAATATTTCACCCATACATGATAATTAATATTTTCTTATACCATAGATGGTTAAAAATGAAAAGCAGCATGAAAAATATGAATTTTGTTTTATTAAAATAGGAGAATTTATTTGTATTTTGAAGCATTACTCTTAATAACCTGAAGTATGACTATTTCCAGTGGATTAGAACTGCGTGAATGTTGTCAACTGAACTTGCGGCACTTCTCTGTGAGTATGTGCGTGTCACGACAATTTCCGCTATCTTGACTTGTCAATTATAATCCAATCAAAATCATTTACCAAGGATGTGATCATACAGCCAGACTAAGCAATACACATCTACCCGGATCACCTTCCGATTGGACGTGAATATTGATTTCAAGCCAAGTGAAGCATGTCGTCTTTGTTGGACTTTGCGTCTTGAGATTTCGTAAGTGAGACAAAATCGATCGATACAGAGATAGGGAAAAGAATACCGATCATCACTCGATCATCACTCGATCACTTATACAAGTCATGACATACTTATCATGGTCACATCAACTGCGTGAAAAGATAGCTTCAGGAACGTCATATCATGTAACAGTACCTTGTAGACCAAATATAAGAATTAAACACATACTTAATTGAATATGGCTTTAAAACTAGGAAACTCAAGCAAAGCATTTTTTGGCAAAATAGTGTAAAAAGCAGTGTCATATATATCAAGAATATATTGTATTAACCAACATGGCAAACTTAATTTAAAATAAATCAAAAATAATGTCTATGTACGTATAGCATGATTTTAACAATGTGCAACGTTTCGTCGACCCATTGCCACATCATCATATCAGGCAGTTAGTTAAAACCAAATTTCACAAATGGGAAAACTACAAAAATTTAGAGTAAATTATATTTATTTAGAACAAATCTAGAATAAATTAAATATATATTTTATTAATCTAGTAAAGATAGTAGTTTATTCAGCTATCTTTATATTAAATAAGACACAGGAATCCAAATCTGTAAGACGGTACAATTAGAATAATACACTAAATAACTCACCCGCAGTAGCAGCTATATCCATAGCACTTTCCTCTCAACTTATTTCAAACCTACTGTAGTCAATGCTTAGATGCAATGTTAAATATCTTAGCGCCAAACCACAGGCGGGTCAATATCGTCGTTTATAGATCTCGGCACGATGTTCCCGAGACCCGATCTCAGAAAATGAAATACAGACCCTACCAGGAAAAGTACCATTACAATCAGCGATGAAGTTTAGCCGACACCGTCTTGCCGGGTTGTCAATAAATACACGGGAGGGAGGGACAAAAAGGTAAAATAATATCCAGCAACAGATTTTCTCTGTCACATTTCCTTTAACTAAGACAAAGTGAAGTCTAGGGCAGATGTGAACTGAGAAGCAGAGGGAGGGGTATTGGGGTATCCACTCAATGCAATATTACTAGTCATTAGTTCCCAACTGGCACTCATATGGACCCAATTGTATAGGCACCATAGAGTTTAGGCCAACAGTCGGGTTCAATTCAATGTATGTGTTGGACCCAAGCTGCCAAAATCTTCAGACTCTGAAACTGGTTGAGGAATTAAAAAAGATAATAATGCAGGAATGGTCTTGAATTAATCACTACTGAAGAGAAATTAGAAATTAGAAATAAGTGAATTATATGGAGTTTAATGTCGCTGCAGGAATCTTTCACCTATTTGCAATAAAATTAGAAATAAGGTACAATTTATAAATTTGACAATCTTATTATGATTATTGGTTATAATACAACTATAAGTTGCCATTGGAAATTAGTGTAATGAAATGATCATGTGTTCTGGTACTTGCATTACGATAGCTTGATATATCTCCTACATGTACATAAACAATGACATCGTTAATGACGCTGCTTCCCATCATGGAGATAATACCTTCCGCCGGTCCAGATGGTTACATCCCTTGGACATTGACTATTGTGTGGAAGATAGTAATTTAAAATAGGTAACTGTTAGCAAGACTAGTACCTCCTCCAGCTGGACAGGACAACAGACACCTTCTCCTGCGCTGATATTTATTAATCCAGCAGGGAGGTCAACCTACAAAGAAAATTGTCACGTATGGGCGATACTTCCCGCCGTGACAAAAAAACACTAACTGAATCAAAACCAAATAAAATTACCGCCAATCAATTTGTGTATCAAAGGGGTTAATTAAAACTGTCCAAAATTAGGTTACTAGTACTTGTCCATAATAATATGTGTGGCACATTTCATATGGATGAGTAAATCAGTGGGAAAATAAAATATCATTTGACACAAAAGCTAAATTTGCCTCCTATTTCCTCTGTTGGCCACTAAGTGAATGCTAGACCCTCCATGACTAAAAAACAAACAATATGTATTACACACAATCAAAACAGACAACTTATAATAGTATGTGCAATTTGATGTGCATTTAAGCCACCTACTACAAGAATCCCAAAACATTTATTTGCTGTAAACATGGTAATATGAACACATCATTTTTTTAAATAAATGTTTATCTATTTAAATGACAAATAAATACATACATATCCTCCATGTAAGTGGCAAAATATTAACTGTCAGTTTACTGTTTAATGAGGTTATCATCAATATTGAACCATTAGGGATACAGTAGCTCTCTTTACCCTGCATGACAAACATATAATTTATTCAAGAGACATGCTATAAATTAGTGATTTATTTTCTAAAATAACTGTTATTCCTGTTCAGGTTAGTATGCTGGCGAATTTCTCAATAAGCCAGCTGGCAGACTGTGTGCTTCCGCATCCTAGATATTGTGTCAGCACATTGTAGATCCTAGCAGCGATAAATCATAACCTAACAGTATCTGGTACGTGTAATATATGGTAAGAAATAGCTGTGCAAGCACATGTACAGTGTCAACACTGCAGATAGATACAGTGCTGGAGAGGCATATGTCCACACCAGCTGCACAATGTGATATGGAAAGTGAACTGTGAAACCAAATCTACTTCCTCCAATGAGCAAGCAAATATTCCCGTACTATTCCTGTACAATAATTTTTATATTGTTTATTTTGTATAATAAAATTAACGCATAATAAAAATATAGGAAATATATCCTTCCTGCTATTACTGAAGGATATTCAGATTTCATAAGAAAGTTTATGTTTTACATTTTAAAAACTGAAAGTAAGACATAAAAACTAAATGTGTGTTTGATGACGAGTGTGTTTTCTCTCTCACAGATTACATAGGGTCGTGTGTAGATGTAATATTACCAACTCCATTGTTAGTTGTAATAATATACCAACTCTAGACCAATAAAACTTGAATCAGAGTATTCATGTCTGAATAAGGATGTATTTAACTGACAGGACTTCGTAGCTTATAGGAGAAGCGCCTCTCTGTAGATAAATGAAGTAGTGATTGACAGGCTAGGGATTTATTATTATTATTATTATTATAATATTATTATTATTATTGTTGTTGTTATTATTATTATTCTCTTCATCATGAATGGCATTTTCTTCATCAGCAGGAAGGGTATTTTCTTCATGAACATATTCCTGGAGAGGTGGTGTGGTGTGGTGGGGGGCTGGGCTTGATGGAGTGGGTGGCGGTAGTGAGAGGTGGTGTGGTGGGGGGCTGGGCTTGATGGAGTGGGTGGCGGTAGTGAGAGGGGGTTTGCAGGGAAGGAGGGTTGGTGGTGGTGTTAGCCTGTTAGGTGTGTGGGTGTGGTGGGGAAGGGGGGTGTGATAGGGAGGGGGCTGGTGGTGTGAAAAACACAAGGCAATTCTTCAGGCTCATTTTGACTGGCTCTAAGTCAGCAAATTAACAACAGCCTCTGAGTTCACACCCGATATACAGGACGAGTTGCTCTATCATCAGCTACAGCATTTATTCTCAAAGCATGCCACACAAACACCTATTGCTTGACATACACCAGCAGAATGCAGAATTACTGACGGGACATGAAGAAGTATTGCCCAAAATATGCTTTCACAATGGAATTTCCATATATACTACGTGGATGATAGGCCTATGTACCATATATCATGCAGTATTTTTTATACATTATATACATATTGTATACTGTATATAAATTAATATCTTCATAAATAATATACAACATTATCAGGTTTCTCTTTCAAAATACATACATGTATTTTATACAATATATCAGATTATGACTATTACTGTATACTTTATAAATTTAGCAAAGTATTCTTTATGTACATTTTTCTCACGTTATTCTTAATTTACAACAAAATGTAGTACTAGTACTAGTTGTATAACGAAACACCAAGTATGACAATTTATTAATGTTGGATTGATTCTTTAAGTATATGAAAACAGGAAAACATTTTATACTTTTAATGTAGTAAACAAAACACCAACCCAAGGAGTATACGTATACTATACATGTATGTAGCTTGACTGCCCATCATATCAGGCTCATGAAGGAAGACACTGGTGTTAAAAAGTGCTTAATCTAAGAATGTTATGGGCAAAAGTCAATTGAAGAAGCTAGCAAATCACTACAGCGCAAAGATCTGATCACACACGGTCGTGGAAGAAACTGCTGTACAATGACGTTTCAATTTTTAATCACGCCAGAAGATAATGCATGCGATACGGTGGGTCTTCCATAAACCCAGCCTATCGTGAGAGCGGAGATCTCTTTTCTGACCTCTATTTAAGGTTCGCTTAGGATGCAATAGAACAAATAAAATAATTCCAAGTATGTCGCGCAATAAATAACATCTAAACAAACGGACAGAGACTTTACTCTGTAACAATTACGTACTATCTTTAGAAGTGACAGTCGGCTTGAGTAATGGGTCCTTATCATGGTAGAACGGGGCACAAATTCACCGAGCGTAGGATAGTCTTGCTACCTCGCCTTGGAACCATAAAAAAATGATTTTCTGTGGCAGGCTTAAATGACAACAATTATCAGACGGAAATTTGATAAAGTGCTCATCAACTTTGACAAAATGAAGTTTAGTACCATTTTTATTTTCTCGCGTCAAACATTCCGATTCGGATAATCAAATATATCCTGCCATAATATTATTTTTGGTTGGAACACCACACTGAGAATTAGTTTTGGGGGAATTCAGCCTTCTAACCATGAAATATTGCCGTTATTACTTAGCGAATGACAAAGCTGAACAAATATAATCAATTTATGCCCCAATGGTGATAATAAATCAGCAGAAATTATGTTTTAACATTTGATACTATGCATAATACGATCTGGTAGAGCTGGCAAAAACCATTTTAATCCATTTGTCGTTGTGCATCATAAAGTAATAAAAATATAATATATTTAGTATCATTTTATCCTCACAATAATATGGAAAGATATCTTAAAGGTTTTTAACACAAACTGTCAGCATAAACACTAAATAATACCAATGAATTGAATGCTAGGTAAGGAAATAAAATTAGATTGATCAGTAAAATTAACTTAGTTCAAATGTTGCTAAGTGCAACATGGTTTCAATATGGTCTGAAATTAATTCTTAGTATGAAATATTCATAGAAATATTAATGGAAATATAAAGTTACTATTGAAACATTTGTAAATATCATTTTAAATGAAATCTGAATCTTGAATTATGATTTTGATATAGTAAAACACCATATAAATGTTGGAACAGAATTTTTCAGGCATTTTATTGGTTTATACTTTCTATAATAAAAACATAATAAAGCATTTTTGAAAGGATAAGCCTTGTTCCAAATAATACACCAATAGACATAATAAACGGTAAAATTATTATCTAAAATCATCTGAATCACATAACATCCATTATTTTGACCATGATTTGGTGAAAAACAAGCCCATACTGCCCCAAGTGACATCGAGAGCTAATACATTAACCCATGGACAAATAGCAGAAAATTGCCATGCTTGTATTAAAATACAAGAAAAGATTGCAAGTACATATATTGATAGATCATTTTATACTATATTTATAAATCTTTCATACTTACACTATTATATTCATACTGTATGTGTGTGTGTGTGTGTTTAAATGCTTTGACAGTCGCCTTCCAGCATAGCTGATTTCGGCAGACTGGTCCCTCTTTG
>JAVCKZ010054083.1:0-16977 GCA_034780755.1 Lepetodrilus elevatus | reverse complement strand
CGTAATAAATCTCAACGATAAAGAATGTGCACACTGTGACCGACGTGAATGTACAATGTAGACAGCGATATTGGCATATTATATTTGCCTAATAAGAACTTTAGAATGTCATTTTTGGAAGTACATTTTGTATTTATAGCGTACCTTCACTGAAAGTCATATTATATTTCTGGATTATATAAATAACCAAGACGCGGAATTAATTAAATTTGAAATAAAAAGTTATAAATTAGTTTAGTATAGTCAATATGTCTTATCATTATCTATAACCACTACTTACCAAATGTATAATGTACACGTATTATCTGTATTATTTGTTGAGGAGCGGTATGGAAATAAGCTGTACAGATTGTTTACCAATCCTCATTATTTGCTGAATAAAAATATGTTTACTATTTAGTAACACATGCCTGGTCGTGATGGTCGTTTCTAAACCATATATATTGAATGGTGCTTTGAGAAGCTTTCAAGAATTTCCACTTATATCACGGTTGTAATGTTTAGGGCGGGAGGAAACCCACAAGATTCGTAGCGCTGACTGTTGCAGTAAACCTGTGAGCACTGGCAGGTACGGACAAACCTAGGAGTCGATATACACCCCCACATATTTCTACATACCGTATAGGGACTATACTTACACTGTTTCCCCAGTCCTAATGATTAATTTCGCATAATTCCTTATCGCTGTACATACTAATAAAGCCGTGATTACTGCGCAGAGCATAGGGCATCAAAGCCAGCTTTAAATCACACTTCGGCATAATTATACAGTAACAGTGATATAGGCTACTTCCTATAGATAGTCTCTCTGCTCGTAAATCAAACACGACGGCTGGAGTTATGAATCTAAGCAACTTTATTACGGGAACTTTTAACACATGAGACAGAGAGTCATGATGACTCCCACATACACTTTACAACAAACATATAAACGTTTTGGGAGGGAAATGCAGTTTAACGTCGCTAATAAGGATTTATGTCCATGTTAAGATGGAGAACAGATGGAGTGTGTTCACGTGACCGGAAGTTGTCGTAAAACGAGAACAGGGGGTACATCTACACGCGAAGATGAAGCCACCAGTCTATCCATATCCAGACACCCCGCTGAAGCGTAATGGTACGGAGGAATTATAAATAAATACGTTTTTCTGGATGTAATCTTTTTGATAAAATCACCGTTGAAGAATAATTTGTATTTATTATTTCAATCATTTGTATTTATTATTTCAATCAGTATTATCAAGACAAATATTGTACATGTCTCACAGAAACTTAAACCATAGGAAAAACCCACATTGTTTTATACTTTTCGGACTTCACTTTTTATTTTGGTGTCGAAATACTTTACTTGATATTTAATAGGCACTGCAGTGGGATCTGGTACTTGGCAGCCAAATTCCCTCAAATCCAAATCTGCCCTGGAAATCATGGTATAACACCGTGACAATACCAGTAGGAGCTGGCTTCAGTTACCATCGGAAGACATGGAGTTAGTCTGTTTCTGAAACCCCCAACTACGTCGCTCTGCAGTTCTATAATGACAGTCTGCGCATATATTTCTTGTTCCGTGGTGTGAACTGGATGTAGTCTGTGATAACTGTAACTGTATGCGCATGGTGGAACATTATGTGGTATTTTTCTGCATTATGTACCATCATCTCGCCGTGTGTGATACCACTTACGTCATGCTGATACTATCTAATGGCTGCATTTGCGGGATATTTGCGACGTTTCCACGGCAGACATGCACGATACCGATATAGTCAGAGATATATTTCGTGATTGTATGCTTAATGAGCTAGCGGCAACACACACTCTGACGTAGTAACACTAATACAGATTTTAGATACGGAAAGTATGTTTAACTTTAGGTAAAAGACACTGTACTACAATACACAGCAATATAATGTTGGAGTGAATATATATATTAATTTTGTTTCGGTATGTTGGAGTGAATATATATTCATTTTGGTTTGAGAAACATGTGAAAGGTTTACGAAAATATTTCGTACGTACAATTAATTAGTTTGTTCAAACGCATTAAAAAACTAAGCCAACTGGAAACTTTGCTTTTTTATCTGTCACAACCTGAACAGGAAGCAATACCGGAAGTGACCACTGAAAGAACGTTTTGATTGAAATATATTTTTAGACTTCTCCCCTGATAACCAAAGCTTTCTTCTCGAGACTTTCAAAGAAAACCATCGACTGAGGTAAATCTCCCATTATGTTCCATCATTTCCTACTCGGATGTTTCAATGTCTCTGTATTGTGTTGCAGCCAAGTGTATCCTCACATCAGAATTCCTCATTTACGTCTTACGTCGAACACTTGATCTGAAGCAACATGGCGTGAACGAGTCGTCTGGCAGTCGCACGATACATGCGCACACCGCCAAATTACGTTTCCGGTCGGATGAGCCGAACATGACCGAACTGTACCGAAGGTAGATCGGCCAATAAAACTCAGTGACACGTAAAGATGTAAGTCTAGTGATACATGGCGAACTGACGGGGATTAATATACAACATAATATACACTGGCGCCTATAGAGTGAGTAGGATAATTATTGAGCAGTCTGATCAGCATATACGTGTACAGTTAAGATGTTATCTAGAACGATACGGCATACGACAGCTGACAGAACAACGGAGGTACATGTCACGGATATCGGCTACTGTACGAGCTGAGTGGATTACCTTGGAACCAGACGCCATATTCTTCACGGTGTATTCCAGATAGCGCTCATAAAATAGTCGACGTTTGATGGCTTCCATATCTTTCTGATATCGCTGACATCACATTATATCACCCTAATCAAGACGACTTGCACTTGCTTTCTTTACCATATCTATACATATACACATACATGACACCGCATGACTTACTACAATTTCCGTAATATACATTTACGGTTTTCATTTACGCTCCGTTGCTACTAAATATGATAAGCATATTATGAAAAACGCTCTATTGCATTTCAGAATATTTATGGAGGAATTACAAAATATTCTAACATGCATGTCCGCTCAACTTGCCACATGTTTAAGAACAAAATCTGATGTAATGCGGCAGTCTGGAGACACGCACATTATACTTTCACGACTTTATTCTCACGTGCCACTTCCGCCGTATCTGTAAGATTACTCACTGACCCCAACCCTTACGACTTGACTCGTGTTTGAGATAGCAATCGGTTTAATATATGCCATGCCATTGATAATAACTAACACCTTTAAAAAACACGTTAATTATCGCGTATTATTCCTATCAGCAACTCATTATATTCTTTCGTGTCCATTTTCCACTTGTAAAATTAATGACCAATAGTAGAGACTACAAGTACAATATGTGCATACTTACTTTGCATAAGGTATTTTTAAACGATGACGTATAAAAAGAAAATATATAGTGCATGTAGAGGGAAATACACAGCAGTGCATAATTATTCGAATAGTTGTGTTCGAGAGAAGAAACTCATAGTACATCATTTTGATGTTTGACTGGAACTAATTCGCAAGTTATATTACTTTTGTTTTTCAATTTAAGTTATTAGTCTGGGCGTGAAATGTACAATTATATCCATCATTCAGAGAGCAATTAATGACAGATCAGCGCGTCCATGCCCGAGTCTGCATGTGTTAGCCAGAGATTATACTCCCTTTTTAGAATCTCATTAACTGTCATTACTTGACTGCTGCTGTGATTAATACTACTGTCATATCTCTATAGATACCATCATGACGCACTGGAGTTACACGTGTACAGAAGTATGTAAGTCACCAAACACTTCCATAGCTGGAGATGTCACACACTGAATTAAATCAGCTGGGCTGGTTTTGAGGCACTGTAATTAATGGTATCAGTAACGCAGACACTTAACATTACTCGGAATCGATTAAAGTTCAAAACCACAAAATTCAGAATAGCACACCAGAAGAAAAAAAACCGGATCCGAAAGGGGAAGTAGAAAAATAGCATCACGGACAAAAATGATTATGGGTTAATCACATTCCGACAGAAACCCACATCCGTTAAAAACCCTCTTCCTGCTTTTGAAAGTGATGCATTGAATCACTGCGCCCTTCAAGTGATTGTGCAATTATGTGTTTGACGTGGCTCATTAGCGGCTACCCAGTGTCAGTATGATAGAGTAGTGTCCCTTGAAATCATGCAGGTTAGGATAATAGCCTGAAATCGTCTAAGCAAGACACGTGTGCGAATCTCTCGACGTAGTAATCCAGCGTTAACACGTGTTGGGAGATTTATAGTGGTGTCACGTGCTAAAAAAGATCAATCTCTCAAGGACGTTTTCTTTGAATACGAAACAACCATTGACTGACTGCTGAAGACATCTTCTATCAATATGATTAGAATGCTTTTTAAGTATAATTCGATTATGGCTTTAGAGAGCGAAAACTTACCGTCACTCAAGGATAAAACGTTGACACGTGCTGGGCAATGGATAGTACTGACGAACAAAGGATGATAACCGCATTTTTTTTATTTGGTTGTGATAAATGGAATGTGCGTGTACATGAAATATTCATGAGAAAGGAAAGTATAACACGGAACTTTCTGTAAAGGATCAATTCTTTTAAAGCAAGCTTCTCGAAGACATACACCGTATGCCAGTTATTAGTATCCACGCAGCAGCCGTGGCTCATTGGTGTTACCGACACACATGCGTGTTCCGGTTCTCTCCACTACGCAAATATTCTGCTGTGTGCCTGTTCTCGAAACATTCTTACGAACTTCTTAGAATAAGAACAGTTCTTAACGATTCTTATAGCATGGATACGAACTATTCTTAGGCTAAGAAATTATTATGAACGTTTCGAGAAACTGCCTCACGATCAACTTCAGATGGCTGGAATAGTGGGAAAACAGTAGTCTCCATGCAACACTAATGAAGCCCTTCTGACAATTAATTGTACAGACAGCTATATAGTGTAAGACCATGTATTGCAGTCAGCCACAAACGATAATATATTGTGGGGCGCCAGGATCCGTCAAATCCCCTGCTTCTACTCGGTCATCATCTTCTCAACGAACTAGAACACTGATTTATGTAAACATATTGATTTATTCTTGGAAAACAAGTCTTAATCTCTCATCTGACTGATGATACAATTATTTAAATCTGGCCATTGGAATATAATCATAGTACACATTATACCGTCTTCATGTTCCATATACAAAATACAACCAAATAGCACGGAGAATAGCTCTGTACATTGAGAAGTGTACGTTTGAACAATTAAATATATTGTAATAACAGTACATTGTTTTCAGTAACTATGTCCAAAACAATATCACTGTGGTCTGGTAATTGGATTAGATTGGTGCATAAATATAGCTGACATAATGGTGAGTCTAAAGTTCTAATCATATAAAAAATGATTGTAACAATCCATAACATATTAAAGAACATCATCTACACTTTTAAGTCAAATTCTAAACACACTATTGCACGAATGAGATCAGTATCCTATGCTATTTTCAAAGTATTCAATTGAACTGGCGTACTGTGCTTAAAGAAAATCACATTACGATTACAGTTAACAAAGGTGGCCTACAATTACACTAATGTTTCACAAGTAATGTGAAAATACTAGTGATGATAGAAGAAATTGATAAACAGGAAGAAAATAGGATTGTTCTTTACAATAGCACCATGTAATCAATAGAACACCGATAATGCATTTACTATTTAATCATTCTCATAGTTCAGCACATGAAAACTGAAGACGGCTGCCAGACGGTATACAGTACCACAGTAACAGCTAGGCATGGTACGGTAAGTACTTATTATCACACATGTATAGTACAGCCACTAGCACAAGTACTATTATGTCTTATAGCCACGCCTATATTCCCTAAATTGCAGTCTGTGACAATGCAGTCAATTATTACAAATATTATTCTTGTATTGTCATTCTGTATTTTTTTTAAAGTAGTGAGTGAGTTGGTTAGCCTAGCAGTGGGAATATTTCACCCATACGTGACGATAATGTTTTTTTATTAGAACAGACAGATGGAAAGATAGTAAGATACCTAGAAATACTCAGTATAAATATATAGATTGTCTAAAAGTCGCAAGTGAATAGAAATCCAATTCTTATGTGAATACCATTTACTGGAGGACAAAAGTAGGGTGAAGTCAAAAGTAGCCTGACCGAATATAGATGACATTTGATACAACATAATACTGTACGGGCCGCCACACTTACATACATACACAATACACCTTTGGCAGTTGTGTCCATTGCACTGAGGCCACTGATTGCTATACTACAGTGTTGAGATCTGCACATCCTGGGCGGATATCTGCTCACTGAGCGGTCCGCTCCAGATCATTGTCACAGAAGCCAGAATCCATTATCACACATCCTGAACGCAGCTTGAGTCTGACTCGCTGTCTGTAGAACACTGTAGAACACTGTAGAACACTGACGGCATCTCGTTCATCCAGGAAGCCGTCAGAGCGACTCCAAATTGATACAGCTTCAGGACATCGACTGAGAGAAACCTCACCCTCGACATTTCCTTGGACATATGAAAATATACACCTTTCACTTTTTTTGTCATTTCTTCTCAATAACAATGTCGTGTCCTTTTTTCTGAATGTCTTGCAAGACGTCGTAACTGACGTCATCATGACGTCATACAAATGCCATCATATCGTCCTCGTCGTATTTGACGTCTGCAAAGTTTGCTAGTATTGGACAGAATATTGAGAGGGCCACGCCCATAATGGCCAGCATGTAGCTCCAGCCAATGCCGCAATGTCCCGTGCAGTAAGGCCCCGCCCTGTCGCCACAGTAATACTGGAAGAATGGCGTGGAGAATCCCAGTGGGTACATGATGAGACCGGCCACCATGACGAGAACTGAAATACAGAAGACAGACATTAGGTGAATATTAATACAACATGATTAACCCCAAAGTATGCTACTATATACCCCCAGACTCCCCGTTTCTACGTACTAGTATATAACTGTTTGCGCCCAGATAGAAAGAAAAAAAGCTATAGTGTTTCACCAATTCTTAGAGTAATCCCCAGTAATAATGCGGATGACACATGCACCTCTAATATTGGATCTCAACTGATTTGTTATTACAGACCGTGAACACATTCTTTAATTAACTGTAGAGTATTTCACATTCGTCAGTTCCGCAGCTCAGTTTACGTGATAGTCATAGTTCAATAATTAGTTTCAATATCTCTTGTCGTATTTTTTAGAGACCACGGGTGAGCTGCCACATCAAATCCACGTCTGACGTGGTGACCAGCGCCATCTGCCGGCTGTCACGTGGTCAATAATGGACGCCATTACTCGAAAAGGTTTTAAATTAGCTTTTAATCTTAGGAAAAGTAATTTAGTTTTCTCAAAGCAGATCCATTCAAGAATTCCATTAAATATTCAATCTAAGATGAAATTAGAATTCCGACGGACAGTTCCCATTCTGAGTAATCTCGGTTGGGGTTGAATAAGCGGGAAATTCTTCTGGGAGCTTATGACTATTATGGGATGTTAACTTGTGATGTTTTGACGGATACACCAGAGGTCATCACGTGACCGCAATACCACGAAAGCCAAGTCAAGAGATGCAAGAACGACCAAAATCAAAAGCCAGGTCAACTATAAGGCGCGTCTAGTTTAATTAATATGAGAATGATGACAACAAAGAATTATATTCACGTTCTCTGATTCCAGCAAAATTCATAAAAAAAAAGAAGAATATCATCAAATAATGATTTGCGATGCTTCAGATGTTCTGAAGTGATCGCCTTTTGTTGTGAGATCTGAAGCTACCCATGGGACCTATTGCGCTTTCCCAGTACAACGCGGGGTGATTCTAAGGTAACCTTAACTCCAACCGTAGCCACGGACTACTTCATTGCTACGGTTTGAGTTAGGTTACCTCGCAGTTCCGCTGTGTCGTACTGAAGAGAGCCACGTACTGAAGAGAGCCATGCACGTACAGAAGTTCTGGCGGTTGAAAGGGCAATCAATAGTGGAACATCGGACATATACTGCTATGGAGTCTCTGGTTTCGTCAAACTATCCATTGCATGCTTTGCTACAAATACGTGTAGCTCTTCATTTCAAGTATACATTCTTCTTGAAATATACCAGAACTTAGCACTGACATTTGAACACACGCCGAGGATACTGCAGGTGCGTGCTAGACTTTATCCAGCTATACATGATGCTGTGATCTATAGTACCTGCTACCTACACCCAGCAACGTGATCTATAGTACCTGCTACCTACACCCAGCAACGTGTTCCCACTTTGTAGCATACACGCAAGTCTGATTTTTTAATCGTAGATCATTCTGTCTTATACAGTATATGAGAAGTAAAAGTGTTTGCATACATTCTACAATATGTTCATTGCATGTTAAGACTTAATATAGAATATGACACCAGCTCCTCAAATGTCATTTAACGAATTAATTGGGCATAGTGATCCTCAAAATGAATACATTGAAAACCGCACGCGCGTGATATCGACTTGTTTTAATACTCTATCATATTCTCCAGTGTATCATTTCGAGATTGCATATCAATGAAATATTTCCACTTTGTTGGAATAGCAACAACACTAATTTACTTCATTATTAAATCACAGCATCGAATACGGAGGCAATTATTCCAGCGGATTAACTGACTCGTGTGTTTAATCACATCCTACGATAACCTCTATTGATGTTTACTATTCAATTTTACGCCTCAGTTGCTGAAGTTATCGCCCCTCGACCTATCACGTGTCAGCATCACCCGCTAGGGGGCTCTGCTAATTGGTTAATGGGTGTTTGCTCCGACCGTCTAGGAGACCCCCAGCGATGAGTCAGGAACGTAGGAGAGGGATCCACTGTTCATTTAATATCAAATACAGAGGTTCATTTTCTTAGTTGTATTTTTTAGCACGTGATATGTCATGCACACCTAGAATCGTACCGTCCCACTCCCGTCAATGAATGTCTCTGTTCGTGATTTCAAATTGGAAACCTGATTCCGTCTATTGGGTGCGGGAGTGCAATGTGCGTTAATGTAATAATCTCAATTCCAGTTCAATAACGAGATTGGAATGTCATATCGTCCGAATATTATATGCTGGATTGTTGCTAATCAATTGCAGTGCAGCCTGAATAAATCTATTGACTATTTGATATGCTATTTACTATTTACTAATGTAGAGTAGTAACATATAGGCCTACTCATTTAAAGGTTTACGTAAAGTGTTCAAATATAACTGAACCAAAGCTAATCCACAGTGATTCCAGTTTCCTTCATACATACACATGGACTATGGTAGTTAAAAGAAGAAGCATTATTTAACGTCGGATATGTATAACAAAAACGTTAGCTCAGTACAGTAGAGCTATTATTCCGACAAAGATTATCAATTGCAGTTGGTGCTAGGAGCATGGTTGCACTAAGTGTGTCGTACTCGACACCCAGAGACTCGGCTCATCAGCTACGTCTTCCAATCAATGAAGTTTCAAGCGCCATTACGTGACGTCAATCCCCGGAAACAATACAGACATTATAATGTTAACTATCGTCTCGTCATATTAATATCTCAATTACGTCTGTTCAAACACTCCAGAATCGTGGTCGTCCGCCGAGGCATCAGATAAGTGTACACTCCAGACGCAGATAGTTTATCGATTCCCCGGGTCCATTTGTACATTTTATGGAAACTAGTCTTCAAATCCTAATGTTGTCACTGTGTATGATACGAGGCCTACAATGGGATTGTCAAATACTCACAGGCCCTCGAAATACGACGGAAATCTGTGTCAATAGTATCGTTTTAATTCCCCTTGGCTGCACAAATACATTAGGATACCGCCACAGTTGCCAGGGAATTGTGTAAACAGGCATACGCTAATTGGCGGTACTCGGTGGCACGGTGTATCCGACGTGGACCTGTCCTGATCATGTCACACGGGTTTAGGATCCAACTTTCCGTACGTCTTTCCTGGGTTTGATATGGAATCAGTATATCGAGCTTACATGCGGCCTATTATAAATATTGAATGATTGCTCAAATACAACCTTCACCGGTGAAGCTTTCATGTGAGAGTTGACGTGGAAGTGTGACACGACTTCTATAGAAGCATTTGATATGAGTATCAGATGTACTACGAACTTTCAACAAATACATCCTATGTGTCAATATTATGTCGACAGTCGGAATTATATTGAAGGAAATGTGCATGTGAAGGTCAATAACTAGGATCCAGATAACCACACTGTCACAGGCAGCTAGCTTCTATATACACGCATTTCCGCCAGATTAATTCTGAAGTAAGACGGTCTCACGACTGTACATGCAGTGGTTCTTGAAAATGTTTGGTTTGCGTTATGAATGATCTATAGTTGAACAACAGTAATAATAAAACGAGACGGGGTATTGAAATAGGGTTGGGTACAGTCTGGCATTAGTATGTAGAAGTGGGACAACAATATGGGATGTCGTCATCAATTGGAAAACAATTAGTATCAGCCAAGTCGTGGTTTCGACTCCACTCATACAAAAATAAGTCGTATGACAAGTATTAGAGTAACGATTTGGAAATTAAATAGGTGTACATTTTAACAGAATATTATAGATATGGACATAGCTTAACCTCTTAGTGCAAATATATAAACACTACACACAAAACAAGTAACATAACAATAGCAAAATTAACACCCCACAAAGTATGAGCACAACCCAGGAATATTATTCATAGAATTTCCAAATGTGTAACACCCAGGTGAAGCCATCACACTACAAGACAGTACGATGGAATTAGGAATCCTGCTGAAGACGTGGGTATTTAAAGAGACGGTCTACACGTGTTGGATTAGACTAGTGTTGGATATGCAACATGTGGTGTGCATCGTAACCCAATCTCTACTTGGCACCTTTATCTATACTATCTAACTGATACACACATCTGACCACAACCTATAGATTTACTGGTCTAACCCACGACTGGTACACGCTCCACCTGTGTCGGACAACAGGTGGCATAGTTCAAAGTCCATCTAATGTCACATCAGTCCGATTCTGGCCGTTCTGACAGGAAAACGAGACATAATTACGATCATCATAAACATTGTCAATGTCTCGTATCCGTCCTGACATGCGTGTTTACACAGCTAGGTCTACGTAAATGAACACATTATGTTCCGTTGACCGCGCGTAGTGCACGTTTTATCACCAGCCCCCGTCTACGAGGACACAATTTGTTATTTCCCGACAGTGCCAGATACATGTGTAAGACTTAATGGAATTTTAAGTATCTCGTAAATATTTCCCACAAGGTAGCCTTGGTATGTTTTGCGATTATGTTTTAGATAAATGCAAAAAAGGATCCGCATTCGTTTGGTATCTGCTTCCGATTCTGAATTTGTATCCTACTGAGAGGAAATCAGCGCGAGGACACGATGCGCAACGCATGCTGGGAGATAGCTGAGATAAATGGCGAAAAAGATCCGAGTTTGTTTCAAAACAGCGGGGGCACGGCCATTGCACAAGACAGTGTCAGGAGACCTGTCAGCTGATATTACGCAGTACCGATGCAGACATCTAGCTCGCAGACAGCCGTGTGTGGGATCAGCGAGATCAAACGAAGAAACGCAGAATAATCACGGCTATGTTTGTAAAACGCATATAAGAAAACCAATGATTTTTCTCGAAGTCATAAAAAGGAAAGATAAACCCTGACAGTTTAAAGAAAAGTAAGACAGGAAAATATATGTGCGAAATAAGCCGTACATATTAGGCGACGGTTTCGATGGAACAAAATGATTTATAGCTTCTTTTTACTCAGAATTAAGTATATCCAGGAATTTACATTAGAACAAAGGTTCCTTGTAGAAAGTAACATTCAGTGATTTTTAGAGAAACTACCTCTGGCACACTGCGACATCAAACCGGGACCCGCTGTTGACGTTGTTACAGTAACCGGTAGTGCTAATTTCCTCAGATCTAGGTTCACAATGATAACATTGACGTACACACAAATCAAACAAGAACTCTATTTCCTTCTCAAACATTACACGTGAACAGCATGACCCATTCGTACGAATTGTTTGCCATTTGACTTAAATTGTTGACGCAAACTTTAAATCATTACGTAATTGCAAAACCTCAGCTGTATATTGAACGGTGTCATACAATACTCCCTCCTCTATTTGACGGCAAACAGGTCATTACTGCCCGCTGTCTGTCCGTCTTTGAAATCGATGAAATTCTATTCACTATTGAACATCATATTAAAACTGGTTCCCTATTGGGCGCGGCAATTAACTGCTGTTTGTCAGCAGGACGAAGCCCAGTCTAACCGATACCTTCACTTTGACTTTGAGAACGTGATCTCTCTGTTGAAGTCGAATTATTGAACTGTTGGAACGTTCCATAAGACAGACTGTTACCTATGTGCCCCAGAGCCTACTACCAGCCTACTATCTGCCTACTGACTGCCTACGAGTTCCTCTTCCGGGTTGTTCTCCTAAGTAGGAAGGAGTCTCATGGCCACTTAGTCTTGATGGCGACTCCCAGAGTCTGGAAGTCGCCTAATTGTTGTCAATGATTTCCACGGAGACCTAATGCAGACTCGACAGGCAATAGGAAATAGCAGGCCAGAGTGGCGAAGGAATTGGACCCCTCGACAATCTCAACTTTCAATAGCCGTTAAACTACCGAGACATGCATACCCCCAAAGCAATACGCTGCTCGATATAAATAATAGAAACTGTACTTCTCCTCCATCCTGCGAGATAATTCACCGCCTCCTCCGTGTACATTCAAGGACCGAAATGAGTTTGAACTTCTGTCAGGGATATAATGTAGGTTGCGACTGGGGAAATAAGGGAGAGGTTTTTATAGAATAGTTTACGCTAAGATACAAAATTATACTTAATGGACTTGAACAAGTTTGAGTAGGTCTGAGAGTTGATTTCGTGGTATTATTTCTGTGACATGGTATTCACATATCAGCTTGCTGATCCGGACACCGGTAGTGCCGCCATTAACTTCCAAATCATTAGTTAATTGGACCAGGAGAAGCAGATGAAAATAGTTGTCACATAAGTTTATTCCAAAAGAGTCGAGCTATACGAAGTATAAACAAGAAAACGAATGTTGCATGTATGGTTCGTATTGAAAACCTAGGTTTAATAATTCCATAGTTCTTGAATTTAGAAGTTCCATATAGGTTATAGAAGCAACTTTAGTCATTTCTGCACATTAAACTGTAATTGTTCAGATAGTCATTTAGTTGGCTGTTCATGAATCCCGGAAGTTTTCAAATAAATATTGTTTAATAATTGAGTAAACAGATGGAACAATACGTGAAGAATGCAGGACCTGCAAAATAAGCATTAAACACAGAGAATGCTATTTCAAACGATCTACATTTGGAATTCATACTTTTTCAGAAGCATGGTATGAATATATAACGACAACCGGAATGTGTACTCAGTGTATAAGTCAGCGACATGCAGCAAGTTGATGGACGGACCACGTGTCCACTGCCGGTAGATAATCGCTTTAAAATGTCCTCGTCCAGTGGGCAGCTGAGGCCGCTGAAACTGAAACCCGCGAGCATCTGCTGAGGACATTCAAATGTCGCTAATATTCCGTAAAGTCTACTCTCGGTGACAATTGATAAACACACGAAGGCAGATCTACGACAACTCTTATCATTTCCCATATCCGCGTGCACCAGCGCACCTGGGAACTGCAATATACGTGGGACTTCAAAGGCTCGTGTTTCTTTATTAGAAATCCCGAGTTCTCGTCCAGAGTAGGAATGAGAGAGAAGCTTCCGCTTGAAGCGTAAATATCAATCTGGATCTTTATGATTGCAGCACAGTCTGGATGGCCACTTACGGCTTGGTTTTCTGCAGATCTGACCTTTTTCCAGTTCTCTTTTAATCCAAATATATGGATGAAATCTGATCGTGATACCATAGTCTTGGCAATTACCATGCTGACTATAAGCTGGCAAGACAGAAAAGAAGAATATACTTTGATTAACGGCATACAGAAATTAATCAGAGACATGTACGGACTATTCCCTCTGTGCCAAGATCAGATTCTATTGAGGTCGGTGTTATATTACAAAGGTCACTTGGAGTATAAATACGACGATACTTCTCCAAAGAATAGTTAATTGCTTTCTGAAGTTTTCATACAATAATACGAATACGTAATTATAATACTTATTATAGGAAGAAATAGTATGAGGAACCAAGTGGTTGGTATGTCGTTATATAATAAACAGTCCGTGGACCATGATACTAAATTAAGAACAGTTAACAACTTAACACCCCGAGGTATTACCGATAAAAGTAGTTAGCATCACCGGAAGTTCAGATTGTACTTTGTGACATAACGAGATTCTCGCGCTGTGACCTACACGTACAGACAATTAACAGCGGTGCTATCAGAAATGAGAGATGGAATATAAAGCTTTGATTAGCGTCTACACGTGTTAACACGCCTCGACACGTACACGTCTGTGGAGAACGTGGATGAGGACAATGACAATCATTTGTTGCCTCGTAATGTTACACATGTAACAATTCACAACCTCGCAAACGATTTCCAGCAAACAATTTGCTAAGATTCCCCGTGTTCAACATTACCAGATATTACCTCCCTAACTACGACGAAGCAGAGACGCGGACATGCAGCGTGCAGACGGACGTGGAGCTGAATGTTTGATCATCAGGCTATTGTTCCTCCGTCAATGACAGATCACGACGTCGACCATCGTAACGTCGATGCCCCATCTCCGTGTATTGTCCGTCTCACGGCTCTGGCGGAGTCTCTGTGTCAGTGCACGTGCCTCATTACCTCGCGCTACCACACGCTATCTCGCGCTACCACACGCTACCCCGCGCTACCACACTCTCACAGACTGCCTGGTTACACATGGACGTCGTACACGGCCGATGCCGCAATGGTGTCGACCACGGCGAGTTGGAGAGGGTCGGGGTACTGACAATGCTGCAATAACATGCGGCAATGCTGCACATAACATACATTCGCGAACATCACTTCATTTCACTCGTAACATACACGCATGTTATTTTATCGTTGTTCAACTCTTATAACCCCTGTATTATAGGACACTTCCGTGTAATCAAAGATGCTCCAAAGTATTTATTGATAGCTTTAATTGGTACCTGTTGGCACCAGGCATGAACACCACTACACTGATATAGTGTTCGTGAACCAATCCTGCATGAGCTATAGTAAATCAAGCAGCTCCATCTGTCTTCAAAATTAGATATATCATATTTATTATGACTTCGCAAGTTGTCAGTGCCGTTGGTAGACAAACATGTTCAGTTGATTCCTGAACCTAATGAAACATTATTAACAATGCAAACCGCAAATAAACACGGCATTTTCCCATTAAGGTTCGTTTGTTGCAGATGAAACTCAATTTTCAGGTAAACACGTTTCCTTTATGTGATGGACTATTGATTGATTGACGAGTTATTGTCTTGACGCTGTGTGGGAGTCGTGGTTGCTGCTTAGCAGTAAGACATCGCCGAGGGTTTGGTATAGTCTTGGCGGATTGAAGCGGCAGACAGGTTTAGTCCATGCTTCCTTCAACAACGCGTTTGATTATTATCATTTACCATAAACCCGTTGTCAAAGACTTTCTAAGGTTACCGTATACGTGGGCTAAATACCTTGCATTACCAATACAGTTACAATTACCACAAGATACTCGAAAGGTTTCACCAAGAGAAGCGCTGTCAAGGATGGTATACATGAATATAAGTAATCTACCACAATAGCTCTTTTGAAATGTTTTGTACTCTTTTAAAATTTGACATGGTTCTGATCTATGTTACTCATTGTAACTGATAGACGTTGTTTCTGAATTACTAATAATAGTAATCCAAATTAATGTATATTTTCTTAGAGACAGACTAGAGTCACACAACATACTAGTGTCACACGACAGAATACCCGATATAGCTGTACTCAATGGAGCTTTCCGTCAATAGTTCTATAGGTTATCACTGATAATTTCCCGAACACCTAAATCGACATTATTCACAGGTTTGAGCGATAACAAGTACATTAATACAATCCAGATCTTTGTTCTTTGCCAGCAATTCTGTTACTGGTCTACCAAAACGCTTGTACGCCGATACAATCCAGCCAGAATCTGCATAAATCAATATGCATCTATTGTCATCTGGAAGTAATCTCGCTGCTCGTGTATGTAGACGTACTGGAAGGTTCTCATTGACCGCAGCTTCCGGTTCCACACCGCCAGGACAACAGTGATGTGTTTAACTCATAGTCACCGGAATCGTCAACAGTCACTACCGGAGTGATCGGTGTGAATACACATACATGCGGGGACGAGTACCGCTGAGAGGAATCTTACATAGTTACCAAGGCGGTTAGAAGAAATCAATATGTCATTAAACATGCTTGTTTATCCACCGAAGTGTAATATTGGTTGATATGTACCTCCGTGGTGTCATGGAAACACACAACATGTATATTAATATAAATATGTTTTCCTGGATATATGCAATCTGAATTTCCACAATACTTATTGTATACCGTACACTATTCAATAAGGAGGGTACGATCTCCCAGCCAAATACAACTGTAAGTTAACAAACAATCCATTACATCAATATCGCATGTTCATTCCAAGATGAACCCATATAACACATTCAAATACTTTAACAGTAAAGTTTATCTGGGCTTGACGCAATCTCGCTGTGTACACTGGAAGGAGGAACTAACGATACTGCTACATGTATATGTGGATATTCTGCCAGTCTGATACACGATACGTTCAAAGTACCAGGGCCGGTATTCATAAAGGGGCTTAAATAAGTTTTTGGTGACCAAATATATAGCAAAAACTGACTTAGCCCCTTTATGAATACCGGCCCAGGTCTAGTAACATAGTATCACT
>JAVCKZ010054082.1:0-31938 GCA_034780755.1 Lepetodrilus elevatus | reverse complement strand
ATTTAGGTCGTGCCTGCGTCACGGTATAGAGAATAGTACCCAGGACTGGTATACCTGCGTCCCTGAGACGAGGGTGATATATCCTATCAGATCAGATCGTGAGATCCGATCGAGAGCTCCGAATAAAGCTGTATCCCAACCACCCACAAGTATTGTGAAGTCTGTCCACGAGCAACCACAGTACCTCTGTTTCATATACAAATAAAGATATTGGATCATAGTACAGTGGTAGGTCGGCAGCTTTCAGAGCACAAGGTCCCGAGTTCGAATCCATTCAGGATGTCAAGCATCAATGTCTGCAGAAGTTGCCTTTCCAATACAGTGATGACTGTATGCAACGACGTCTGAGCTCCTTGGTTTGTCAGTACTAGCTGGTGCTTACTGCTTTACTGCCGGTTTCCTTCTGCTCTAAACTTATAAGCCATTATGCTGGTGAAATCGTCTTGGAACCAGCTCTAAGCCTCACCACCAAATCAATCCAAAAATATGTTTGTATTTTTAAAATTCATTTGTCCTTCATTGGTCCCTTTTGATTACTGTACATTCTTTCCATGTTGAAACAATTTTATACTAGTAATGACAATATTCTGATTATGTATCAAGATCACATTTTATTCGTAAAGGCACTTGATTTACAGTGGTTTATAATTCACAGAATGTAATACAATTCACTGTAATAGAGTTGCCTCCCTTCCGCATGCACATTCATTACAGTAATTCTCCTATATTTCAAACACAAATTAATCGCCGAAAAATAATTGTTTAATATTCAGAAATGTAAGTACGGTACTGCGAATTTGAAAAATATGATTTCACAAAATTGTGCATAATCATATTTTTAGGGTTTGAACAAATATTTTCAGAGATTAATTTAGGTGTTTGAACTATTAGAAGGTTCGAATTGTTAGGAGAATTACGTTTTCGACAATGTATTAAGATCACTGTGAAGTAGTAATACATAGTAAGTATATGGCAGTCCCCAAGGTCATTCATAGTGTTTAAAATGTTTCTCATCGCTGGTCAATTTTAGTTGAAGCAGTGGGCAAAAACATGTAAATAAATAAACATACAAAAATAAATCTGATGAATATCTGGCAAACTTGTGCGGAAAACTATTACATTTATTTTCAGTCAGGAATGTATTTTCAGACACTGATGCGGAGTGACATTTTCAAAAAGCACCTTTTATTTAATATTACGAGGGGAATTGTTGACCAAGAACCACAAGAAAAAAAACAGTTGGCTGATAATACCAATTCATATTTTACATGCATTGTCATAACATTTCAAGGCCATGTTTTCGAAGCTATCATTTACATTTATGATTTATGTAATTACATTATTCCACCGTCAATAGAGGAATATTAACTCTTTCGGAAAAATCAAATTTTCCTCCACAAAGTCATAACAATGTCATTACATATGATATAGCTTCAGGGAAATGGCCCCAGAATGATAACCTAACTTAGGTTCGTAAAGATCTAAAAACAACACAAGACTCATTGAACTATATCGATATGCTGATATCACAGATACCAACTCTGTTAATTATCTGTTGACATAATATGATTAATTCATATGGGTCAAGTTCTCACAACAACTATCCACTTTCTCTATGCAACCCTGTATGTCATTCAGTCAATTTACATATATACACTAATTCAAGTAATCGTATGATATGATTCGTATGAAGTGAATATACCAGATGATCTTCAGCAGCCACAAAAGCTTTTATGTACACACATGAATTATATGCGAGTGTAGACATATATCTGGATTTCCGGTTTGGACTTGGAAGCGACTTCTAAATGAAATTGAAAGGTCTTGCATGTGAAACTAGTTCAATATTCATAAACGGTTGCTCCATAAGTCAGCTCAGAGTTTTGAATACACACCGAATATGCGTGCGCATGTCAAAGGTGAAAACACGAATACAACTGTCTTAGATGCTATGGCGCTAATAATGCATGTTTAATATTTATTTTGCGTTACGTGTTTGATAAATCCACTGCAAAGTATTTTGGTGCTTGCAATACACATTTTACTAGCATAATACAGTAGACCTCCCATATAACATACTTATTTGGACTGGCTATTTTTGTCCTTTATATGCAGTCTGTTATATGAATATGCCATAATTAGCGTTAGACATGACCTGGACTTCCGATTCAGTACAATAATATAGCCGAGTGTCCGGTTTATGTGAGGCCGTTATATGCAAGGTCTACTGTACTACACTATTTATGCTTTCATTTTTTACATGTGTTTGCATATTCTGCGCATATTTGAAAATCCAAGCTGGCTTATTGGGATTCTATTTCACATTCTCTAAACCCAGTCACACGGTCCTATTTCTGTACTACCAGAGCATATGATTTTTCTGTGGAAAAGGACCTGATCCTGTGTTTCAGAAAAGGGTCGGACCAGTAGTCCTGGCATCAATTGAGGCTTTACGTCAATATTAGTAACACCATGGCATATGCAAACCAAGGTCTTGAGAGTAAGTTACAAATTACCTAAGAACTGCATTTTTATTATTTTTCGGCCTATTCTAGAATATGCCTCCTGGTTTTTATTAAAGAATGCTTAACATTCAATCCGAGCCCAACATTTTGAAGAAGAGTCATTACGATGGTGGTGATTTGTAGTGCCAGCAATGTCATGAATGCAATTCAAATGTAGACTGACTAGAGCTAAAGAAAATAGCCTTTGTATAAAAAAATATATTTTAACTTGACACACACAGACACAGGCATGTGCACATACACACTCTGAAAACGCAACGAGAACTTCTCATATTATATATAAATAATAACATCAGCGACATAGGAATTAATATGTTCATTGCGTGAACAATAATTAAATATGAAGTTTGTAAACAAACGTCTCTCTCTCGTAGCTTATGAAAAGTGTTAACTTAATGCTGATAATAAGTCTACCATTATGTCAGTGTAAATGTCAACATATTTGGCAACGATATGCATTCATCTACAAAGTGAAGTAACTCTCCTGTCCTACAGATAGCATATATGAACCATTTGAGACATAACATGGATTCATCAAGATAGTGATTAGCAATACATACTCAACTGGCTCAATTGATAACAAAGATATTGATATAACAAATAATGAATAAAATAAACGTACACAAAATTTCCTAACACTTCATTTTTCCATAACCAATTTGGAAATCTCTGATACACCATACTAATTTGTTTAATATTAATGGCCTTTGCAGTTTTCTTTTTTTTTCTCCCCAAAGATACATAGAACAACATTATCAAATTGACGTGGCGGGTGAAATTGCATGTCATAAATTAATAATTTTCTGTAGGAACTCTCAGTAAATTGTCATTCTATAAAGTTTGCACAAGATGATTGATTGTGGTACGAAGATTGTCTGACAAAACCGGAACTGTCCCACAACAGACACATCTGTCATTGCTACCGATAACAAACCTTCAACCCAGAAGTTGCCTGGTCAAGTTCACAATAGCGTACATCGCAGATTAACAAATAATGATACAATAAATAGCATACAGGTACATCGTGTATCATTTCATGAAGCTCCTGTATCCATTACGAGACCATAGCGCTTTAGTAATGATCATCATACAAGATATGAAAGCACTACAGTCTCATAGTAGATATGAGAGCGTTAACAAACGTAACAATCCCACTCAAAATGCTACTACGAGAAGCAAATTGCAACAACTGTCCATCGCAACAACACTGGTCTACAAAAAAAAAGGCAAATTTAATAAGTTTTTTCCCTCGCGGAATGTAAATTTTCCTGCCAACCAGGCCTTATATTAGTAAGTCCATAGGACCGGAATGTCGATATATTATATTTACAGGACAAAATGATATGCAAGTACAATCATTCCAATCATTTATACAATCATTTACATGATCAATCTTAACAGATAGTAAAGCTAGTGGTAAACATGGTAAAGCTGGATTAAATATGAAATTTGAAATGGAGAAAAACATTTTCCATGATATATTGAAGCTATTAAACTAAATATCTAACTGTAAAGTTGTCAGGAAACATATCTCTGAGACTGATAGTTTGGTGAAAATCCACCTAAACAATGTTATAGTAGTTATTTGGGGGTTAAAAGTGGGTTTAAAAAAATAAAAAAACATGATTTTTGTTAATAAAATAAAAATAATAATTCTTATGAATTCCAAAATAAATTTACATTGTGGTGTGATATACCAATCTTAATGTTCATTGGCCGTGTACTTAATGGAGAGATCTGATTGGATATAACATGATCCAATAATATACAACGTCAATTACGGTACCCAATAAATACAGTAATAACAAATGGAGAAAACAAATTCCAATATTGTTTTTAAATTATCAAAATAATATAAATAAGTATGTGCAACGACAAGAATGCAGCAGCAATAATTTTGGCAGTAATTATTTTGGCAAATTCATAATTATAAGGACTATATTAGGGAACAGCCCACTAAAAATCAAACAAAGTTTTAGTTTACACTATTCTCGATGACTAATTCTTATTCGCTATTGTTCATCATGAAAATACTTCTACAACCAACACATTTGCTAAACAATGTGTATGGCATACCTATATGCATACACACATAATTATATATACATGAACTTTTAGATATGGGGATTGAGAAGCAATCTTCTTCTAAAAATAACATTATTACTTGAATAACTTGAATCCTTTATGATGTCCACAAAAATTGTTCTTACGTCTTGGAATTCTTTACTATCATGGTCTGTCCAGTAATTGCGTAGCCTCATTAAAAAATGCATCAGCAAAAACATTTAATACAAATAAATACAAATATTAAATTTTAAAGTAAAACATGCAAATATCACCATCAAATATACATCTTTCATCACTTGAGAGGGATTTCAAGATCCCATCCATATTACATTCATTCTTACTTTCCACTCTTGCATACAAACAAACATTGACAACTTTAATAACAACTCCACAAAACAAGTTTCAATATTCTTGGTAGAGACTGATTGCATGTAACAAATTCCACTGGCTATGTAACATGCAAGCAGACATCATCATCACAGCATCTTATGAACATACCATTGTCAATCCACATTTATACGTGGTCAATTTATTCCAAATGTGACCGAAAACATCCTCAAAAAAATAAATCAAAAACATGTGAAATTTTTCTCCCTTTGAAACACTCATTTCAAACCAGAACAAACAAAAATTCCACCCACCCCAAAATAAATCACCCTGCTTGTGTGAACCAAGGCAGCCATTTTGAAAATGGTGGCCAGTCATATAATGGAGAGAGAAAAAAATGAGGCAGCAGCCATATTTGAAACTGTTTGTCCAATCACAGGTGAGATAAAGATATGTAACTGCATAGTGAGAGCTGAGACGAGAAGACACAAGGGGCAGATAACTCTGATAGATGGCGCTGCACCGAAGCCTACTGCTTTCCTCTCTGGACTGGGGGTGGCGCTTTCTTCTTCCACAGCCAGAGTTGCCGGTCGATGCCGATGCACGTGCGCATCTGGAGCTTCTTCCCGTCTATTGAGACCTCCGCACACTTCTGTGTGTTCACGTGGAGTATAGTGTGGTCCTGAAAGACAAAAATAAAAATAGAATAAAATTATGTTTATAAAAACAAACTACATGTAGTTGGATTACCAATAGGCTTTCCTATTTATTAACCAACATAGAATTATATTGTTTATATGTTTTTAGAGTTATTACCTATGCAATATAATGGACAGGTCTAGTGGTCTTAAAACTTCCTGTTTTGGTGCCGAGAAGGTATTTAGGCTATGTGAGTTCATATGCACATGCAATTAGTTATTGTTGATACTAACAGTGTTACATAATGACAATTTAGTTTTTAAAATAAACTCATAGATGAAGAATTTGCTAAAATTACTTTCTAAAAATGGAAGAGCTCGTTAACCGTTTTTTTACGCTAATAGGTCGATAATCCACGGGTTGCTAAAGTTTAATGACGCCAACATTTTATGATTTACGGTAGTACAAAATGACCTCTGCTGACCCCCCTGTTGACCCCAGTGACACTGACCTCCTTGTACGCCCACTCCTGGTTGCCCTTCTGGCCGTGACATGGATAGATGATGACGTCCTCTCCGCCAGAGTAGTCCAGGCAGCCGTCATCTCGGCGTATCTCACCCTGCTTGCTCATCATCCAGTACTACAAGGCAAACAATTGACGTCATCATTTCAGCCAGTCATTATGGAGTTCAATGTCACTGCGGGAATCTCATCCATTTGCAGTGATCATAATTTCAGCTGATTTCCTATGACTCATCATTCATAATAATAATGAGTACATTTATATTGCAGCCAATCCATGCTTAAAGCATGATGATGGTGCTACACTGTTACCCTGGTCAATGGATCAATGTGTTCTCATGTTCCTTCTCAATTCCTCCTCTCAACAAGAAAACAGGTGGGGGCAGTTTCACAAATAATTGCAGCACTTCATGTTCATTGTTCATGTTCAACTTGTTTTATGTTAAATAACAATTGTAGTAATGTTTACTTTAAATATATATGAAAAAAATATTTGTTGTAGATGTGCTTGTTGCTTACGATTTACTTATCATTGTTCAAACATTGTGTAAACAAATTTGGTTATTTTTTCTTTATATTGGGCCAGAAAAGCAAGGAACAAATTTGTTTCCCTACAAACGTCAATTTCTTTTTCCTATTTTTTTTTTCAGTTTTAAGGCAGGAGGAAACCCATAGCTGAATCTTGTAGTACATCTGCATGACTGACTCATATCCATGAGGTCTTTGAACGTGATGGGTACATTTACTTATCTACGTCTATTCCATCCACCTACCTGGTTACCACCTTGGTTGTGGCACGGCCACATATTGACAGCCTTGTGGTAGTTGTGGTGATCCACCGGACTGTCGATACACATCGGCTTGGCTTTACTGCGGATCTGAAGCCACAAATATGGACAAACGTCAACATAAATACATTTGGAAAATAGAATTATAATAAATAATTCTATTTTTTAATTATGCCTTTAAAATAAATACTAATTTTTATTTACGGATTTTAATTATAGAAACAAAATTCTTGCACAAAATACAACATTTATTTCATTCAAAAAAATACAATTATAATTTATATCAGTTGGTGGTGTGAACAAAATAAAATTAACTTATTATCTACATATAAGGAACAAAAAGAATTAACTTATCTACACATAGAATCAGAGTGATGCCTCTCTCCTATCGACTATCTACACACTACACTTCAACATAACTCTTAATGTTAAACATGCACTGGTAAACAATATGCTTAAATAAAACAGGAACTACTTTTTGTGTAAAATAAAGTAGTCCCAGGGTCGGCGAGGATTCCTACCTCTCCTGATGCTACAGCCTCCCCTGGTACGAAGAGATCCGGGTAGATATGTTTCACATACCACTCAAAACTTTTACAATTCAACCTTTTCCTTAGAGCTTTCCTTTGGGAAACATCTCCATAATCACCCTGAAATAGATTTCAAGGATGCACTTTTAATAATGATATTGATCAGCAAGTGATATGTGAATAGGATTTAAAAGCACACTTTGTATAGACTGAGAATCCATTGCAATGATACTCATTAGATTAGAAGTAAATACATAAATATAGCTCTATTGAGAAGTTTTAACTCTCTCTATGATGAAGGCAACCAGATATGTCATAAAGAACAGTGCCTAATTCAGCAGAAAGAAGGTTAAACTGGATTTAGGTGATCTATTTATCATTATTATTACCATTATTAATATTATTATTACATGTATAACCATTATTATTATTATTATTGTTGTTGTTGTTGTTATTATTATTATCATTATTGTTTTTTATATATTATTATTATTATGAATAGTGTGCTATACTTACTAAATCAAAATTAAATCTTTCATAATAATAATTTTTATAATCATCCATCCACACTTCTGCAAGTCGGATGGAATTTTTCTTGACGACGTTCACACCCGTTTTCCATTTGTATGGACTCCTCTTTCTGAATATATGTCCTACGTGCGAACACGGTATAATTTCTAGAGACCCTCCACACATCCACACCTGAAATAGAAACAAAAACATGGCCATGAATGATAATTTCAGATTCAGTCAATTTGTTCATAATTACAGCCAAAGAAAACTCTCTAAAATTGCATTTGGTCATATGACCAAATTATTTAACTATTTATAAATTATTTTACTAATTATTTAACTACTATTCCAGGAATATGTTTTAACCCTGAAACTTGTAATTCAGTCATAATAATAATATAATATAATCTATTTATGATTTATTGCTTTATCATACCGTGGGAATATTTCACCAATATCTGTATGTTAGGAAAAGATTTGAGGTAAGGAACATCATACATACGTACCCTGAATGAAAGTTCTAAATTTTCTCCTCCCCAGATATCCATGCCTGGATCATACGTTCCAAGATAGTTAAAATATTCTCGGCTAATCGCAAACAGTCCGCCGGCCATAGTTGGAGACCTACAAGAAGTGCAATTTACATTAACACTGGAAGATATTCGTAAATTGTGGAATATGAAATAATTATATAAAATTCATTTAATAAAAATAATATTTAATTTAATTTAATTAATTTCTAAAATATATGGCACTAAATTTACACACACACAAATATCTTGTAATAAAGCTATCAATTATGTGTATTAAATTTGTTGGGATTTTTTAACCAGTATTTTATTTGTAAAGTCAACGTATTGGTTATCTGAACATGTGTATTCAATGTAATGTGTGTTCAATGAATAATCAAGTCTGTGAACATATAGACTTAACAGAAGCAATGGCAAGACAGCATATTACGAGATGGCATTCTTTAGGTGTGGAACAAGCAAGGACAGAAGGTGGTTCGCCTTTTCCCAAAGTATTTACCTGACAGCAAAAAGTATTTTCCTGACAACAAACATTATTTACCCAAAAGCATGTCAAAGCAGGAAATGATGGCAACCATGCAACACACAGAAACAAACATATCAGTGGAGACAATACTTCTGGAAATACTTAACGAAGCATTTAAACTTCCAATTCCGATATTGTTCAGTGAAAAAATATTCATAACTCGGTAGATCGATTCATTGCGAGTGATTCCGTGGTGGTGGGTTCCAATCCCACTTAAGGCACATATATTTGCAAAGTATCTCAAGTGAAAGTAGTCCCAAATTGTTCTACTTTCACTGGGCTAACCAGTATATGCACTCAGCAGTGCTCTATATGTCATATAATTCTCCGAGCTATCATTATCCCAATATCATATGGATTTGGTGGCATATAAAGTGCGACCGGCAAATAGCAAGCCATGATTTAAGTTAGGAAAAAACATCACACAATATATATTCTTCAGTCAGTACTATTGAGTGGAATGCAGTGGTCTAGCCTCATAAGCCAGAAGTCCTGGCCCCGAAATTACAAAACTTTACAAAACTTCATGTAAATTTTGAGCATGAAATCGTACGGAAAGTTTTGTAATCTCGGGGCCTGGGATCAAGTTCTCATGAGGCATTCTTGATCAAAGTGTTTAGATCCACATTGTTCCAGTCCACCCAGCTGTGAATGGGTACCCGGTAGGACAAGATGGAATTGTGAATGTAAAACCTATTAGCACATACTCCCCAGGGAGTTGAGAAGGTTAAAACAAGTACACATTGATCCATTAACCAGGGTAATAATTTAGTGCCATGAGCAAGCAACACATTATTACTATTATCAAAAAAGTAATAAAATTTAGGTATGAAAATTACAAATAAATCAACTTTCATTGTCAATTTCAAATTAGTTATTCCACATGAAAGTTTACTGTCAATTTTCTTATGTCATTTCCTAAATTACATCAGCATCAATTTAAATTTCTGTACACTGTCTAATCACCTAAATTTCATAACAATAACCTCCATTTGCAATTTGCTGCATCATGGAAGTAAGGTATACCCTGGTGCATAGAAGTATTTGCGGTCCCATAAATAAATATTTTTATTATAATTTTACAAATGAACGCTGTACACAAGTAGACCCTGCACCAAAACGTGACATCCATCGCCAAAAAGTGTCAAATCCCATTTCCAACGGCACCAACCTAATCGGCGACACTCGGGAAGTTCGGTTCGCGAGTAAATATTGTGGAGCAGGCATCCAGTTGAAGGTTAGTTCCCAGTTGAACTTCCCCACATGAATATGCTCATTTCCGAAGGTAATGTAATGGAAATCGTCCAGATCTATGTTGTCGATGACAGGACACACAACAGAGTGAGGTGATTCAGCGATTCTTTGTAGCATCGGTTCTAACCAGCCTGTCGACAAATACAGAGTGCAGACAAAATAAATATGGATAACGGTAAAAATAAAAGTTCCATTATGTAAGTCTTAATGAAATAGTTAACCCTTTCAATGGTGGTCGCAACTGTAGATACCCTAAGGAGCTGTGCCTGTGTCTAAACCAGCAGGGGGAAAGGCTAAACGGATTTCATATTGTAAATGACTTCTGCAGTTTCTGCAACAAGAATTTTTTTTTCTAAATTTAGAATCCTTTGCTACTGGCTCTTACTGTTAATCAGGAGCCATGCCTATCATCCCAAATGGCCGCGCTGGTAAACTTGGTCTCTGGCATTCATTCTCTACCTAATGGCCTTATTCACAGACCTTCCAAATATCGGCAGCTCCTTGCGCATTCTTACTTCACAGTAAATGGACAATACATTCAGTAGCAAAGATTGAGCCAAAACATTTACACATTCAGTGGAAGCAAAGCTCTATGGATTGCACGCGACTGGCAGGCACAGGAAAACACTGGCACCCAGCCCACAGAGGTCGAGGTCAAGGCCACACAGAGCAAAGGTCGAGAGGTCAAGGCCAACTTGCCACAAGGGGTCAATTTTCGACTTCCTGTTCTTTGTGATATAACTGGGAGGCATCATCCAGTTGAAGGTCAGGGTCCAGTCGAATTTGCAAACTTGGACTTGTTCCGGCGGGAACCACTGCAGAGCCAACGTGTCGTCATTGATGTTGTCAATGACTGGGCAGACGACGTGGTGCGGGTCTGAGGCTATTCTATCTAGAAGCGGTTCTAACCAGCCTGAACAGGAAAGGACCAGTTCAAATCAGTTCAATCCCAATTTATTGACATGATAATTCGCCGAGATTCCACAGAACCAATTTCACCTTTGCCTGACATCCACAGTTGATTGGTCAGTTGATGCCAACAATATACCTTTGATATCAAAGATAGATTTGATGTCATATACCCAACAGCACAGTGTCATCAGGATTCTTTAGAATTTTCTAACAAATTACGGTACCTGCATATACATAATTCATGTAATGGCATGATTAGACTTTCATCATTCATTACCATAGTAACCTTCGTTGATGCACTGAAAGTCAGGAATATTTGAAAATTAGAAAAACGTAGCTGTGCAGATCTGCCAAATTGAAAAGTTCAATCAATCAAAAAGTGGTTATTAGTAATTAGTAAGAAGATCATGCTGCTATATCTAGAATAAAAAGTAAAGGAAAAGTGTTAGTTTTCTGCTTGAGTTCACACAGGCAGCCACCATATAATTGATTTATCCAATATATTGATGTTACTGCTATTGTGTTGTGTTACTGTGAAGATAATATACAAGAGAAACATTCTTGTGCCAATATTTATAAATTTGTTAAATGGCAGCTAATAATATATATACTTTATTTTAAACAAAGCATTACAATTAGATATTTATACTTTATATGATGAATTTTACATCACAACAAATAAATTATAGTCCGAACAGTAACACAACGCCCTACATAACAAGCATACCATATCTGCATTGGTCAGATTAACATGAAAAAAAGATAGCACAAGCACTGCAATATTGTCGAAATATATCGCTAACTACGAAGCAACCCATGCAATACCTGATTAACCTCTTCCCCACTGCAGGCAACAATAGAGGCCCTGCAATTCAGCGAGAGAGCAAAGACTAAAAGGTCAGAGCCCTCTTGTATGTCGTATATTCACCCATTTCCAAAAGTTCATTTGAAAGGTTATTCTGGATATTTGTTATTCTTTGAATGGTGACTACAGTCAACGTCAGCAATGGTGTACGTAGTCATTATCTAATTATAGGGTTGGAACTAAGGGTACTGTTAGCGCTGAACCGTTTCATACAAGAGAGCCCTGGGATGTACTCGTGTACCATTCCACCACCAACAGAGGGATTAGAAGATAGAATGTTCATGCCATCTGCCATTGCTTCTGTTAACACATATTATGTAGTAAAATGACATATTTATTTTTTGGGGGGGGGGGGCATGGTTTTTTTTGGTCGTAATATGTAATGAACAGAAGTTTGCTTATTGTTCTGGTTGCTATGGTGACTGGCTGTTACCTGACTGGCGCTATATCTAATGCTCGGCGGCTCCTCTCATAATCAGGAATGCCGTGCCATGTGAACTGCAGATTCCAGTCGAAGCCGCCAATACTGGTGGCCTTGGCACTGCCGTACTGGTACTTAAAACTCTCATCTTCAATAACGTCAATGACAGGGCACACCACTATAGTCTTATTTTCGGCTATGCGGTCCAGCAGTGGCTCCAGCCAGCCTATAAAAACATAACATCAATGATACAACAACAGGCCAGGGAGACAAGAGAACCCCAGGCCCCAATGAGAACTCCTGAAAATATGAATACCATACATGAATGATGACACGTTCCACATTTGTTGGTTCAGCAATCAAAATAAAACGTAAACTGGTCTTATAGAATACCACGGTGAATAAACTAAAAATCATCATGAAATGTAATTCTTGGAGTATTAACCTTTTGTTATACTACTCGCCTGACTACTATTAACCCTCTCCCTGTTGGTAACAACTGGCAACACCTGATAGGAAAGCATTTTTTAATAGATCCAGCTGGGAGAGGGTTAACGATACAAAGGCGATCTTACTCTCAAACATTGCAATTCCATGTCAACTGGTTCGGAACATAATTTTTCTCTCTCTCTTTTTTTTTTATATAATATTTTTGTTAATGAAAAGTAAAGCAATATTTTTTTTAATAATAAAAAAATCGATAATTTTTTTTTTTTTTTTGTGATAAAACTTACTCCTAGGATGCCATTCAAAAGAACTCGTACCTTCAGTGCATTCGCAATGGGAATCCAGAAAAGTTATGACGTCCCCAGTGGCAGCCGCGAAGCCAAGGAGACGAGCGCGTATCAAACCCTCTCGCTGCTTAGTTCGCACGATCTTCACCACCTTCAGCTTGTTCATGTACTCCTCCAGGGGACTCTTTAAATGATCTGGAGTAAGAAATGCATATAAGTCAGCTTTAACATATTTAACGCCAGATATTTTATGACAACTTCTTAAGAAAGAAGTGAAAATAAAATTAAAATGTAAATGATTGAATTAGTCATTTATGTCGCAGCAGGAACATTTCATCAACAGATCTACAGGACCAAAAATATAAAATAAAAAAGAATACAAAAATACAAAATACAAAAAGAGAGAAATATTGAAGCATTCATAAAATATTTGTAAAATGCCACAAGAATATGGTGTGGAGATTTTGATTTAAATTTCTTCTCTCAACTGGTACTCATTACCAAAAGGTTGTGTCTTAGTAAAATTATGGAAATTGTTTTAGCTCATACAAGCATTTATCAAGAAGTTTTTGTATTAAATTGTACAAGAATTTATCAAGAAAGATAATATAAACTTTGTAGTTCATTGGTATTCCTTTACATACCCATATCAGAAAAATCATCGACCAAAACGACTTCTCGTAACAATTCTGGAGGTGACCGATCTATAACTGAGATGACGGTCCTGAGTAACACCGTCCAAGCCTCGTTGTGGAAACAGATGACCACGCTAGTGTCCGGCAGCTTGGACCGGTAATTTACATCTTTACATCTGCAATGAGAATCACAGAGTAATGACATTCATGACGACGGCAATAATTGACTATAATACAACAATAATGACGACAATAATTATTATGACAATAATGCTAATGACAAAATCACAGGGTGATAACATTGATGACGACAATGATAAACATTTGCTATAATATGACAATAATCATGACAATAATTATGATGATGATAATGCTAATGACAAAATCACAGGGTGATAACATTGATGACGACAATGACAATAATTGGCTATCATCATCATCATCATTATCGTGAAGAAGAAGAGGAGGACACATATAACAATGATGCTTATGGCCAAATGATGCCAGTGACATAGTGTTTACACTACCGATAGCCGTATCGCACGAGTCTTAATATAACGTATAGTTACTCCAGGTTCTCTATCCACCACAAACAGAGCACTGTGACATCACTATTAGTAAATAAATTGAAACCCCAATTCACTCATATCGCATAAGATGCCGTTTTCATATTTTGTATTGACAAGAAAATTTCAAAGATCAGCAATTTTCCAAATAAACACACAGATTTTATTTTAAATAATTTCATGCTGTAATATTCTAACTACGGCTAAAAAAAAAGAAAACATTAATATAAAAAAAAAAACCCAGTCTGGATTTATTCCTGTTGAATTCCTGTTTATTCTAATTCCTTGCTATTAACAACAAACTGTCTGCTAGATTTCCACCTCCATTGACTGAAGAGTGACCAACAAGAGGACCGCAGCAACAACAACTGCCGAGGTAACATCCTCGGTTTTCATTCACAGAGTCCCCCTCGTACTTCCTACATGGCGAAAAGTGTTGAAATCAATACTAATCAATTAAATTGTGAAAGACGGTTCAAACTGGAAGCCAGACTGGAGAGGTTACGAGCTCAAGAGATAGGAACTGGCTCGGCTGGATCAAAACAGCCTTAACCCTTGTAACTCTCAGTGGAGCTGCTTTTTCACGTTTTTGAAGGCACCATGAATTATTTATCCGACGAAGAGAATTTCCCATAGGAAATGGAACCTACCGAATCCAAAAGCTGCCTGGATTTCTCCGTGTCTGATACCAAACATTTCGACTTACATCAAAGGACCCTCTTTAAGAGTTTTTATAATGGACATAAATTGATCTTTGTAGGTTGTCAATTTGCGTGAAAAGACGTTTGAAGTTCGAAACCACATATGCTTGAACTCCTGTGCTGCTAGGCAACTTCCTCATTTAGTCAATATCTTCGAATATATGCGATTCAAAATGTTTAAAGAATTCTTAATTGTCGTAATAGGTATTTTTTTCTCTTTCCAAAAACCAAACACTTAAAAATTTAATCCAATATTATCTTGAGGTCTGGCCTCAGTTCTCAAACACGAGTACTTGTTATATAAATGGCTATTGCGGAATTCCGCAATTCCGGATATATGCAGATTTTATTGTCATGCAGTGAAATGTGAGAATGTCTGGTGTTTTATTTCTTAAATATATGTACATTTTAGTGTATTTTATTACTATTATTATTTTATATTAATTTTTACTTGGGGTATAGAGCCATTTTCAACATTATTTTACATATATCATAGCTTGTCAGTTTAGGGCAGAAGGAAACTGTTGCAGTAACCTGTGAATAGTACATTTAATTGAATACAGTTTACCAGTAACAATTACGCTAAGTGACACTAATGTCATTCTATACTCATAAATGCTAAAAGGATGGCATCTAAATATGCCGGATAATCAAATATTTATATTTCTGTGTTGACATTCCTTCAACAAGTGCATTCCCATATGTATGTTTCATATCTCTGTCTACTGCAGTATCAGTTGCTGTCATCTCCGACGCATTCAATTACAAGCTACATTTACAAGATATCTTTTAAAGCCATATAATCATGGTTTCTTGACATATTTCATGTTTTCACGTATTTTACCTGAAAGTATACATTTGATTTGTCTACACAAAAATATTGGGCAACAAGCCACATTTTCTGCATGTCACATTTGTTTTCAATATTTTCATATTTTTTATCGTGAGATAAATATAATTAAATATATAATAAAATATTGAAAATATATTTAACTGGCAGGAGGTGCAGAAAATGTAGCGTGTTGCCCAATTATACTTGTGTAGACAAATCAAATGTACATACTTTCAGGTAAAATACTGTTGAACATGAAATCTGTCAACAGACCATGACAGTATGCCTTTAAAACACACTATGGATTTCCAGACTGGAATCTGGACAACAGAAACTGCATCCATCATCATAAAATATTCAAAATATATTTATACACTTATTTTCTCTCACAAAGTGACAGTGACTGATATACATTGAATTTAGACCTTGATTTTTGTTTTTTATAGTGACGTTGACTTCTTTTTTTAAATCCCGCCCAACAGAATTTTATACCCATATGTTCACAAGATCTTTACACAGTGTAATTTTCACATGGCAGCTCCAGCGATTAATCAATGGTTTGGGCGGATATGGACAAATTGCTAGACAAAATGTTTTGACTGAGTCCAAATTAACACACTGGTTGAACGTTGTGCTTGTGTGTGGCTGTTGTGTTGTGGCATCCTGTGTTGTAACAAGATCAACCCTAATCTCAGCCCTTGTTGTGTTCATTTTCCAATAAACAACTAGCCAGTAAACAAACAAGAAAAGAAAAGGAGAGATTAAAAAAAAATGTAAAATCACATATTTTCACTTTTATGAATACGCAATGAGTGAGTGAATATGAAGTGTAACGTCGCTGCGGGAATCTTTCACCCATTTGCAACGATTATGAATATGCAAAGAAACAAGTGCACATAGAATGAGGGGCAGCAAGTCTAGAGATCTTTCTATTACTGGCCGTCATATTTCAGGATGTATCTGTAAACTGAACCAGGGACACCATAGAACACCATAACAACCTTCTGACTGGCTTCATGACCACCATAGAACACCATAACAACCTTCTGACTGGCTTCATGACCACCATAGAACACCATAACAAGCTTCTGACTGGCTTCATGACCACCATAGAACACCATAACAACCTTCTGACTGGCTTCATGACCACTGCTTCTATGTCTCTGTGTGTCTGTGTCTGTCTCTGTCTGTGTCCATAACAAGCTTCTGACTGGCTTCATGACCACCATAGAACACCATAACAAGCTTCTGACTGGCTTCATGACCACTGCTTCTATGTCTCTGTGTGTCTGTGTCTGTCTCTGTCTGTGTCTGTCTGTGTCCATAACAACCTTCTGACTGGCTTCATGACCACTGCTTCTATGTCTCTGTGTGTCTGTGTCTGTCTCTGTCTCTGTCTGTGTCTGTCTGTGTCTTGTCTCTCTAATAGTCAGTCTCCTTTTTGGTATTTCTCTCTGTGTCTATCTGTCTGTCTGACTGACTGTATGTCTATCTGTCTGTGTGTGTCTGACTGTCTGTCTGTCTGATTGTCTGTGTGTCTGATTGTCTGACTGTCTGTGTGTCTGATTGTCTGACTGTCTGTGTCTATGTGTGTCTGTGTGTGTCTTTGAATCTGTCTGAGTATCTATCTCTGCCTTTTCATTTTTTGTTTCGTTGTCTGTCTGACGACTCCCAAGTAATTCCAACGTGTGTCTGTTTGACATCTATATGTGGCTACATGTATCTGTACTGGTATATGTCTTTGTCTCTGTATATGTCTTTGTCTCTGTATATGTCTGTCTCTGTATGTATGTGCATGTCTCTGTATACATCCATCTCTACATCTATTTACAGAGTTCGCAATTAACACTCGCCCGGGCTATTTCTCCCAATGCTATAAAGGTATTCTAAGGGCAATTATAAATTCATAACATTTGTTATTTGTATCACTGTTTGGGCGAGTATGTTTTAAAGTTAGTTTCTATCGCTGTATTTCTATATCTGTCACTGTAATGTGTGTTTCTGTACATATGTCTATTTATGTCTTTGTATCCATTTCTGTCAGTCAGTCTGTGTGTGTGTCTGTCTGTCTGTCTGTCTGTCTGTCTGTCTGTCTGTCTGTCTGTCTGTCTGTCTGTCTGTCTGTCTGTCTGTCTGTGTCTGTGTGTGTGTGTGTTTGTCTGTCTGTGTGTCTCTATCAGCCACCACCCCGGTTTTTCCGCCATTCCGTATACTCACTCTGCGTCTCGGACGTCCGGCAGACTTCGATGTAGCGAGATCATGTCGCTGGCATACTGGTTGTAGGCGTTCTTCTGCCACCCGTTGTCGTACTTCTTCCTGTCACTGGCTGACAGACTCTCCTTGTTTATCACTACTGGCTTTCCCTGCTCCCCTGAAACATGAAACACCAGTACAGTCAGTGCTACCCTGGAACATGAAACACCAGTACAGTCAGTGCTACCCTGGAACATGAAACACCAGTACAGTCAGTGCTACCCTGGAACAGAGTATCATTGCAGCCAGTAGCGCTGAATGTTGCAGTAAACCTGTGAGCACCGGTACTGACAAGACCAAGGAGGATAACTGCATTGCCGCTCTACAGACAGCGCATCCTATCATGATGCATCAGAAAGGTAACTTCCAAGAACATTGATGCCAGGCTCCCAGAACAGGATTAGAACCCTATGGTGACTTTGGTTCTACAAACATTCTACAATTACACTACCACCCATGTTAACGTTAATCACTGTTTGCCTTAAAACATAGTACAGTGCTCCCTCGATATAACGCCCTTCGATGCATCGCGGATTCGGATACAACACAGGTTCCAAAGTGGACCCCATTTTCTTCAATTATATTCGTTGATATAACGCAGGTATTATAACGTGGGTGGCATGTCATGGATCCCAACTTCAGTGTTATATCGAGGGAGCACTGTACATCATTACAGGCAGTGTTTATCTCTCCAGCCAATGTTAGCCTGTAACGGAATGTTATCATAGTCAGTTTTCCCCTTGTACATAGAACCACATTACAGTTTGTAACAAGCTATATTTCAGGAAAAGACCATCTGTGTCCACATGAAACAGGTTGTATACTCCCCAGGGAGTTTAGAAGGTCAAAAGGTGAGAAGGTGCAAAGTCTAGGATCAATATAAATACTGCTTAATTTTTGGTTTAATTTATTTATAAAACTATTTTTGTTTCGTTCTGTTTTAAAATTTTGCAAACACCTTCTTCCGGTAATAACTCATTGTGGAAATGGCAGCCACTTCACAGCTAATGGAAGATGTGATAATATCCGAGATAATTGAGCGCTTTGCCGCATCTAATGTGCGATCGCGTATCAAAGAAACCAGGAGAAGTGGTGGAAGTAACGAGATGGGTCCATTATAACCTAGAGACATGCCTGCATTGTGGACAGTGAGATGCATGTTTTCATAGAATGGGGGGGGGTTCGCCGCCCGCCCAGCACCTACCCCACCCCCCACCCCCTGCCCCTCCACAGCCACCCCCACACTTGCACCCTTCCACAAGATGTGAAGTAGGTGCACTTAGTTATTTGCTTCCGTATTTCTATGTCTTCTCTCTGTACATTTTAAGTGCAGTTAATGAATGGTTCCAAGAAAAATAGCAACAGGAAAATGGCATATGATCTGTCTAAAAATTAATATTATATGCATTAAATCCAATTAATGTAGCACTTTGGGCATGGTTTAGAATGTGGCTGGATCTAATATTAATTGTTATTATTATTATTATTATTAACGTAACATGTTGTTATTATTATTATTGTTTATAATATTATTATTATCATCATGTACTACTACTAATGGAAAACTTTAGTATATACGAACATGCAATTTGATATCTAAAATGCTATATGAAAAAATAACATACTACAAAACCACCTACAATATATGATGATGCAGCAGTTTCTTTGATAAATACTTCAAATATTTTGATACAAAACACACCTCTCCAGGGTATGAAGGTGTGGTTTTTTTTCACACCAACTATATTATTGTTCTGGTCAGTTGCCATGCCAACATCATGCTCCGACAATACAATCCCCATCCAGAATGAGAAAAAAAGATATAATAATGAATTTCTTTTTAATTTATTATTTTTACATTTTTTTATATTTTCATAAAAGTGCGTATAAAATTCTCTTTCATAATATCCTGTTCAATTATTAATTCTGGAACACTGAAAGCCTAGAGGCATCATTAACCATAGTTCAAACAACAAGTGATGTATCAAATCTGCACAAAAACACACACACAAAAAAGGGAAAAGGGACATATTTGACAATGGCAGACTGCTGGTAATAAGAAACCTGAGCTAGGATATTTCAAAGAAGAGCACAACTTGTCACAGACAGCACTAGCAGCCTTATGTAAAGTTTCTATTACCATGCGTATGTTGATTCAGTAAATTGACCCCGTCTTTGAAATGTCGCAGTGTTAGCCACATGCTAAGCGTGTCTGATGTGGCGACTGAGTACATTAAATTGACCAGGAAATGAAGTCCTTGGAGTCAGCATGGGTGCCACTGATATCCTCAAGTATATGCCCTTGCTAGTGTTGAACCAAACCTACAATACAAGTTGAGAACTAACAGCAATGTAAGGTATATTGTTTTCTCATACAACCAACTGCACTATCCAAACCGCAAAAAATGGAACACTACAAAATACCATCACTGATTTTCCTCACAGCTTTTAATGCTACTGCCCCAAACAACACTTGAAGATCCAATTCCAAATCTGCATAGAACTACCTCTCTAAAAGTACTATATCACATAGCTACGTACAATCATTGTCCAAATCGTATTACACCAACGTCCATATTTTTGCATGCTGTGTATTCAACACAACGCAAAAACATGAGCACCATTAGCATTGTACATTACGTTCTAGTAATTATCCGGCAGTCTGCAGACGTAACCAAAGGCACACGATCTCTCCCGAGACTCAATAACACATCTACTTCCATCACCACCATCTTTGCACAAGGTCACGTTGTGTCTATTCTTGCACTTTTACATTTTCGCGTAGATAACGTTGTCCCTTATTGCATACATATATGTTCTGGAATTAATTTCTATTGATCTGTATTCTTTTTTAATGACTTGTAAGTCTTTGTAATCTGTTGCCCGAAAGCGCTGGCAGTCTGCACGCAGGAGAAGCTTGTGATGTAACCGTTTTACGTGTACAATGAAAATTGCCGACTATGCCAATTGTCATCGGTCTTTCAAGAAAGCACCACAGACGTTGCAAATGGGAGACATCGCGAGGCAGACATTGTTGGTAATGCGCTAACACTGTAGTAGACTGGCGTTCATTTAAGGAATCACTTCCCACACTGATTTGGACTAGATTTGTTTCAAATTTCAATGTGATTTTGGCCCCGTTGTAGATTACGCAATGCAGAAGTGTCTTGTTATCTTGATTAAATCGCGGAGGAAACACAAATCCACTTGAATTTGACACATCTGGGTCTGCAATGATACGACCACCTATACAATCCTGAAAACACTTTGAATGTGCTCGGGAAAGCTATTTATTATTTTGTTGAAGGCATACAATCATAGTATATTGACATATCTCATGGCGAAATGTATTTTACCTGAAAGTATACGTACATTTAGTTTGTCTACACAAGTATGCAACAAGCTGCATTCTCTGCAGGTCCCACTGTTTTTCAATATAATTCATATTTCATTTCATTTTTTATATTTTCTATCTCACAGTAAAATATGTTTAACCTTGAAAAATGTCAACAAACTGCGACTGTATGCCTTTAAATTCACAATCTTGGTATAGATTTTTACAACGACTTTCAAAATATTTCTTTCTGTTTGTAACCAAAACATATAAAACATTCAATACATGTAAAATAAGATGTTCTTGGCAGCTGTAGACGTTCCTCTATACATCACAAAAATCTATATGGACTCGAACGCTAAGCACATTACTTCTTTTCCCACCTGAGTCCAGAATCATTTGACACGACTTTACGATGAAGGTTGATCCTTAACCGACTCCACAAGCTCTCGCTTAATCCCATTCCAACGCGTACAGCGATAAATATCTGGCTAAATTATCCTGGATTTATTGTTCTGATTTCTTCGTGCAGGTGTTTTCCGTTACCCAGCTTATTGATTTCATCTAGTATTCCTCGCATCCAGCGACTCGGACGCCGACGCGGTACTATCCGCGATCTTACTAAAAGCATAAAATTTCCAAGGTTTTTCATGAGAACTGTAATGTGATAAACTGTATGCGTAATCAAATTTAGCAGAGAGGTTTGATACGTGGTGGTAGGATGTGTCTAATGTAATTAATGAAAATGGTACGTTAGTCGTCGTGAGGAGAATCGGCGCCAATGGAAAAATATCAGCTCTCATAAGTAACCGGATACGCAGTAAAGTTGTCTGGATGAAGAACATAAAAGTTGCAGTGAACATGATCCTAATCTATAGAATGTTATGATTCCCATGTCAATGTGGAATTAACCATTGTTCTGCTATAGGCTTACACAATATATCATCACATTTAACCCTCTCAATGCTGGAGGCAAGCGGAGACGCCTTATAGCTGTGTCTGTGCCTAATCCAGCAGGGAGAGGGTTAAAGCATCAGAGAGAGAGAGAGAGAGAGAGAGAGAGAGAGAGTGTGTGTGTGTATGTGTGTGTGTGTGTTTCAGAACTTTCATCTATGAATATAAACCGAAACCGGCAAACATACTCCAGTGTGTCTGTTACCAGTCCATCAGCACATAGGTAGAACGGGAAGGATTGGTACTAGAAGAGTTGCTTGGTAATCGAGACTGCATACCGAATAATTAAAATTAGTTAAAGCACGTGCTCAGTGTAATCACAGACGGAGGAATCAGTGCAAGTGACAGACCAGAACTTAAAGTACTGAAGTTCTTTCCGTGACCAGAGTCAGAAGTAAGGACAGTCCTTTGAAATCAGATCTTTTAAGCTTTATTGGCTATCACAACAAGCAGAGATTACGAGTGAAAAGAAACTGTTAAGAGACGCCATGTGGAGGTAAGCATCCACTGAAATCTGTTGGATTCGTTTCAGCGAGTAAGAGAAAGTTATAAAATATGACGGCGACGCACGCACATGTTACATTAGTGCTGGTTGTGTCCGGGACAGACAAGTACCCGGCACTGTTATGGCCAAACCAACTTGAATTTCATCAACACGCTGGGCATAATACGTCAGTAAATGGAGCTGTTTGGTTCGAAGCGGCATCAAAGGGCAAAGCAAATGGCTAATTGAGCGCCAAGCCATCGGTTTTTCCTGTAAAAGCATAAAGAAACGAGATTGAACATGCAAACAAAACGTTGCACAGCTTGGCGGCGCTTCCATCGCGCTGTCCACTATGGCGACTGGCAGTCCGGGGGGACAGGCAGAGCTGCCTCTCAATATCTACCCGCTGTTTCGCATTTACAGCATGGCAGAGCGTGAAGTGCATTTTACTTTCCATACCAAATGCCACTTTCCAATTCTCTGAGGCTCCACAGGGCGATCCTGGTAATTCTGGAATAACTATTCCGAATGAAAGCTCATCGACTATATATATTGGATAAACTAACCGTGTATCGTCTGAAGAAAAGAAGCAAACATGCTGGATATAAAATAAAGCTTTAGAAGCAAGACAGTATCTCTCACTCTTAGACAAATACTACTAGTAGTACATTATACAGAAATAGCTTGATCTGTAACAATTCATTTAGAGAACAAACGTGGACAGACGAGTGCCAACTAGAACCAAATAATTAACATATTCAATACAGGTCTCATCCGTTTGCGCCCTCCCTCACGAAATCAATCGCCCCCTCACGTCGTAGCATTTTAAAAGCGCAAGCTAGTTCCGTAATGCTTCCATAACGGTGTCAGCCACTTCCTTCGGAAAAAAAAACGATCTTAAAAAAATCGAAATCCTCTCGGAATATGAATGTTGGACAAAGTTTTCCGATCAAAACACTAAATGCTTGCGTAAAAAGAAATACTTCGAGAACCCGAAGCACGCTAATTGTATTTTGATGTCTAAGTTCCTAGCCACCTACAGAGACCGCTCAAGGTGCTCGACGGGTTCATGTCCGTCAGAATTCATGCCACGCGTTAATTATGGGCTGTATTTTCAATCTGTGTTCGCCGTAAAAGGTTTACTTTGTATTGCGCAGAATCATATTGAAGTAAAACTGGAAACTGTCACCAAAACTACACGAACTGTCATGAGTCTTTCCGACGTTTCTAAATAAATAACAGTTGTTAGGAATGTATTAGGTTGAAATTACAGGTTAGGACGATGCTTTTACAAAAGTAGGCCGTGAATATCTCAACTGAAACTTTTGTAGCTGACGCAAGCGACACCAATAACGACTTTATTTATTTTCTTAGAGCTTCTATGTTTTCCCGTGCCAATACCCTATTGCAGTAAGTGAACTAGATAATTAAATAACTTGACAGGTGATAGGTTCTATAGCTTGATTCTCTTTAAAAGATCCAGACCTTGACGAACTATTCAGTCATGTAGATATATTGATTTTGATATAGGCATTTGTATGGATGAGACAACTATATATTAGAAAGTGTCTTCTTTAATTTGAGAAATGTACTTTAAAATTTGTGTTTTTTTGGTCAAATAATCAATAACGCAGAATTTCTGCAGATTAAGGATAACCTTTCTCTTACTTAAATTCAGTCTCAATATCAAATGTATATCACATCGCCCTTTACCAACGTCAACATCCATCTAATCAGCATCATAAATCAACATTTCTCTTACTATCACGTATCTATGACAAACCGTTGAACTATGCTGTACCTTGCGAAACCAAACTAAGATGGCTATGTTTTACCTTCATCATACCAAGTTTTCATTTCAATTTCCTGGACAAAACATGTTCCAATGCTTCAGAATAAATTGCTACAATGTCCTTAAATTCAGAATATCAAGTTATAGCTACCACAGCATTATATTTATGTAACATGTGTATTTATTTCCATGGCCCGAGTGACAATATGTTGGAATTTCATTTACTTCAGATGCAGTTTCAAAAGTTAGTTTTTATAGCAAATAATATTTTCTGTAACCTTACGATCAGCAACTCAAATATTCATTTATTTAGCTTTAGTATACTCAGCGTAAAACCTGGCACCCCTCATTATGCATAATTGCTATTGGTACCCTAGGATTTAGTGGTCCTACCCTCGGCACACAGTGCGTATACTTGTTTTAATAACTAAGGATATCAAGAGGTTCTGTTCTTAAAATCAGCGATGACGTCCAAAATTCAAATTCATACGAACACTTTTATGAAGTAATATTCGTAAAATATATAAATACAGAACTGATGAGAAATTCATCACAGTACACCTTTTTAATATTAACAAACGTTATAATAAGCGTACTGTCAAGCGGATTCTTACAAACAAAAGAAACTACATGTATGTGTGTTGGAATCGTGGCACTATTAGTATTCTTAGACTGAATCTAATATATTTATGTAAAATAGTGTGTTCACAGACTACCATGAGTTACAACACGTACACTAGTTGTATTCGACTAGACAACCATATTCATTTCCTAGAGTTTAAAGTATTCTGGTTTTTTCCCCACTAATAATATTATGAACCAGTGTACACAAATCAAGTGACTGTATTCTAAGCTGAAGAAAGCGAGAGAAATATATAAATATGTTCATCCCCAGTATAATAATTATCTACGCATGTACACATAATATGTCTTTACAGTTCATGCAGCATGTTAAAAGACAAACGATCCATTGTTTATAAAGACCAATGGTATTATTGAAATGAAAAGTATGTAGACCTGTCGACATGTCTGACAGTCAATAGTATCTGTGTTGTTATCACTAAATCTGCCAACATCGCTATTCTTCTGCTTACATACTGCCAACTAATCTTAGACATAGATCAGATTCCCGCCACGCATGGATCTTATATTTCACATCAATAGTATTGTTTCCAATGTGTACGCTTACTATATCTCCTTATAGATGTGTTAATTAAAAAATATGCCAGCTAATTCAATAACTAATTTAAAGGTAATAATTATTAGCTACCAATAGTCTGAAGCTCAGATGCTGAAATGACTATTTTAATATTATATATCTTCTTAAATACACACTCATGGATGCTTTGTTTCTAAAAACAATAATCTTGTATATTACCTTCGTAATAATGAGGACGGCTATACTAATTCGATTACCAGAGCAGCAAACAATGAATTTAACGTTACAATATTTTATAATAATATCCTTGCCATAAGATTATGTTGCTCCGCCCACCAGCCTATTACACTGAAGTAGGCGTGGCATATTGCAAGTGGAAGGATTGCATGTAGAAATGCCGGTACACAATACAGCTCTGTATTTTGATAGCATCTCCTTGGTCTCAACACCCGATTATCAGGATATTGTGAAAGGATTTTTTTTTGCAAAGGTTGTAAAAATCTATGGGTTTTATCTGGCAAGGAATGTTTGTCGTTCAGATCAAAGAAAGTTAAAGACTCGCTTTTCTCAAATCCACAATGGGATACTTCGAATTCGGAGCAAGGGAAGCAACTCCTGTCAATGATTACTTAGGCGTAAAAGAATCGGATTATATGTTTTTAGCAAAAAAAAATGTACAAAGAGAAAAGCACTGAGTCAATATGCTTGAAATAGATAGGAATGTTTGTGTCGAATGAACGTTAGACAAATACAATGAGATGATACCTTTAACGATTGTGTTTTGGTCTAGCAATATCAATATAAATGCATGTAGTGTTAGCATGTTATGCATAAATATGATATATATATTGTACATGAATGTGTTCTCAGTCCGACATGTAGGCCCTAAACCTGAAATATCCGTCTAAAATATACTTGTGACATTATATCTATCTGAAGAAGTTCGATTAGTGTACGTCTATTGTAATTACGTCATATTATTGAAGTATTGTTTATCGTGTATGATGGAGACCTTTTCATTTGCGTTCTCTTTCAGCATACATGTATTCCGTAAAATTATCGTATTATTGGTTATCTGTTGTTGACTGTTCCTACGCAATAAATATGTGCTGAACTTTTAATTTTAATGTCGCTGTATATATAGTATAACTAATGAAAACGCGAAGATTACAGAATCGATAGAAATTGAAGTTTCGCTACCAGATCTACTGTATCAGTCTGTGAGCCTCAAAATTAAGTATGCCTCTTCATTTAAATAGAGACAATAAGCAGTTGTGTGGTGAATATGACAATGTATTGATGATCACGTGATATGTCCCAAGACACTTTACATCCATGCGCCAATGGCCAGACAACATAGTCCCCCGACTCACCGCATAATGAAGTTCAAGAGATCAAAGCCACTTACATGGTTCTCGTCTACCCAGAAATGTGTGATACCACACGGCAATATCAATAAATAAGACCAACAACAATCACTCTACGTAAACACTTTCGACCGTCAAGGGTTCTTCTATGACAACTCTCCTGCACCCAAGGCTATTTTCCACACCCGACTCGCGAGTACCCGGATGACATAACTTGACGTCAGGTATTGCAAATTACGTCACGTGATGCCACTTATGACACATCAATAGACTGGGAGTTAATTAAAGCTATTTACCCGACCACATGGTGACATTCGGAGAAGGCGCCATTATGCCAGTTTGGAGGTATTTCTTGACCATGCTACTAGTAATTGTAGGTCATGTCTCGATGGCGTTATGTTGGACAGTAAGTCTCTATAATCTGGGTGGGTACCCACTCCCTACCCGCTCAGTTCCTGGGTTTAACTAGAGATCATGACACACACAAATAAACAACCTTACCGCATTCGGCTTATAACTTGCTGTAAGAAGGAAATTGAATCATTTCCTATACGAGCTGAAGACTGGCAACACAGGGTGGTGATTTACGCTGCCAGCATCCTTCAGTACTTCTGGTTGGTTTGTTACGATCATTTAACATCACATACATTTCTTCATTTACAGTATTTTTCTTCATTTACAGTATTTTGATACGTAAACTTCAGTAATACGTTCAAGGCTAGATATAGATTGGTCCTCACTTGCAAAAGGTAACGACACGAATGTATACTTAACATATAGGTCTACAGTAATCCAGTTACAAACTTATTACAACATTCCAAGTCATCTACTAATATGTATTAATGTGAACATTAAATTTGAATATCAATGCCTATTTTGAACACTTTTCCTTTTTCAAAACTGGAATTTGAAGAGCTCTGTGTTTCATATTTTTGTATTTCCCTGTGTTATAATATTTAAAGTATCGCTATTGTTCAGCACGATAACACTAGGATCATACTCTGTACACAGCAGTCCAAATTGTGGTCTTCGTTTAATGAATATTGACTCTCGCTGTAAAAGATGTATGAAGTTTATTTAAGCATTAAAGCAAGTTAACTGGCGAGTCTACACCCTGACCATGAGGTCCCGCGCCAGGTGGTAACATGTGCATAATTACAGTTCTCCACTCTGATACCCACGGACAATGTCCAGACTCGAACTCGGACAATAAAAAATTAGCTCAAATATGCCTGGAAGCTACCCTCTCGCCTAGCGCGGTTAGGAGACTGGTGGGCGTGATCGGGTTAATTAAACGACGGGTAGATCCCTACCCGACCCACACACCCTCCCCCTCCCATACATGGACAGCGGACGGGGGTCTCGCGGATTGGGTACAATGGCAGAATGACCCCCACCCCAGGGGGTGATGTACCTCGAGGGTAAGGTGGGGACGAACGCAAGGCCCGACCGGTAGGGATACTAACCCCGGGGTCAGGGACGGAAAGAACGACAACTGCCGTGTGATCTTGGAAGGGAAGTATATATATTAGAGGAACTGATGGACAGCGGGAGAGGAGATAATGGTAAAATTCATGTTATTGTAGATATAGGGAACTTTAGAAAGGGTATACAGTAATACAATATATTATGTACACTCCCTTGCAATATATTAATTTGTGAACATTGTTAAAAGTATATAATCACGTTTGCTCGCGCACACGCATATCCATCACACCAGCCTCCATATTTAGTGTTAAAATGCACACACGCACATACACAGTACATAACCAAAAATACATATTTTCATAATCTCCAATTTGATTTATTACAGTTTGCAAGTGATGCTATACATAAAAAGAAACACACATGAAACGTCAATTTGACGTCAAACAGCGACCTTCACCTTTCCTACAATAGCGGGTGACCACGTTATATAAAAGCAATTGCGCGTGTATATGTATCGCACACTATGTGGAGCAGATTTAGCATCCTCTCCTGACGGCATGCCACAAGGAGCGATACTGTTATAATAAGCCACTTGTCATGATAACTATTATCCTTAATCGTTTTATAACCATGATTAGTTGGCGCTATGATCGGTCGGTGAGCAATGCAGATTTCCCATACCATTGATACCGTGAATTTGCCTTGTTTACCCGGCTTGTGTTGGGTATTATAGTCATATCTTCCGACAAGAGGAGTAATTTACCTTTTATCAGTCTGAAGTTGAGAATTGCCGGGATTTGGCGCTGACGTGGATAATAAGGGCCATGCGGAGTCTCGATTGCCGGTAATAATCCAAAATTACTATCAGCCTTAAAGAGATAACTAGCACTTATGGCCATATATGGCCATGCTGTCCCTTAATCCGCTTTAATGTAGACCCAGGTAAACGACTCTCTCCAGTAATGCCTATATTTTTCGGGAAGGCTATCAAACTTTAACAAATATTTATTTAACTTTATTTCACTCCTGTTTTAACACCTGATTGTGAAAAGAAAAGGAAAAGACCACGTATTGCTGAAACCAGACCGAGGCGTTGACAGAAAGTATATGGTAGAGGGCGCCCTCAGCTAGTCCCGGTCTCGCGTGCACGCAATCTATAATTTTCTGATCTGCGATTGCGTGGAGGAACCAAAATGGCGGTCGTGGGACTCAACATGGCGGCTGCAGAACAAAGATGGCGGAGATTTGGAGGTGGATATTGCAGATGCGAGGTCCCATGTGTCCCAGCTGTGGAAACACGACAGATCCCCTCCCCCGGGCTGTTCGAGACTTGGAGTATTCTTCCCAGTAACGTGATGCATGTTCTCCCAGCCCGTGACTTTCCCCGCCAGATGCTATAGTGGACTCTTTTGTCTAGCGGCAGGGCGTCCGGCTCCGTGAGTGACGTGTACTCTCAGGTCGCCTTGCGCGCCGTTGTGCTTCGGTTTTCCAAGCTTATAATTTGGTGTTGGCTGAAAGCGACTGTAATAGGTACCTGTCATCTCAGCTATGTTACGACACATCAGCTATGATGAATTAACTGCCTCCATGTAGCACGCTTAATAACGGTCTACGCTGCCTAACTTCGCGAAGGCAAAAGAACAAATGTCTTTCAGGCGTTTTCAAACTGCGGTTTGAGTTTCGAGCTATTCACAAGATATTTCTCGACTTCTGCGTCTTGCTGAGACCATAATCAGTTGTCTATATCAATCAGTCATCGCATCTTTCGCCACAAAGGACATATCATCATCCATGTCCGGCGCTACCACGCCCTCTGCCGGTCAAGAAGGGTCACTCTGGTGCTGACCCCCATCAGTTGGTAATCTCCCTTTCATGAGAAATACAGAACTGGACTTAACCTTGCCGTATGACACGCAAGTTTAGGATTTTATTCGGACAAAAATCCACCACATATTTGTGTGACAAACTATAAAATACTAGTATACATTTTTGGAATTCAACAATAACATTAGTTTTCCATCCAACAATTATGGAACCTAACTATTTCAATGGAATACAAATTAAACGGGCAATATAAGAAATCAATCGCTGATGTTGGCATTAATTTACTAATCGTCCTTCTATTAGTTCCGTACCCCACGAGAGCACTATATAACTCGTGATAACAGGTATAGCCGACTAATCTGACCGAATCCAGATTGTCCTAGCATGTCGTATATGGGTTAAACAACTGGATACAGCAATATCACCACCTAAACATCCCGTACTGACATTCAAATTGCGGGGTGCTCAGAAGCTAACTATCAGGGTAGAAAGTATAATTTCATCCTGGCCCACTCAACGTGCTGAATCCGTAATCGTATAATTGGAGAACGATCGGCCAGGCAATTGTTACACTGTCGACGTGCCATACTGTTAAATTGTCGAGTTTGAAAGAATTCTGTACTCATCTACTTGAAAACGACTTAATTTATTTTAAGCCTGTTTCGGACAATTGTCACTGGCATATCGTTTTTCAAAACAACTGGCAAACATCTATCCCTCAAAAGTTTAAAGTAGAACCGTTTTGATGTCCATTAACTAAAAATTGTACAAAACGCAAACAATCAAAAATAATTATAATGATTCCAGGAAAACTGTATTGAAATTAATACATGGATTATTCAGCACACGCTAGTAGAAAGAAGTAATGTATTATTCAATCAATTCATTATATATCTTGTCTCGTTAGTTATAAATAGTATTTTATTTATGTTTATGAATGTATGTTATTTTCGTTTTAACATGACAAATATATACAAGTAAATCAGTAATTCTACTATGGAAAGTTCTTACCGTACAACAAACTAAAGCTACGGGCATCTACGAAATATGCAAAACCTGGGGCGCTGAACATTGCAGAAACCCTGCCACCACGAGCTGCTACTGAAGAATGAGGTACAAGCAATGCCAATGTTTAATTCGATCATGGTCCGTGTTCAAATGGCAACTAACTAATGGTGGGGATTCCCAGGGCGGGTTCCTACTCTGGTACCCCAACTCTGATCCTATAGGGCCAACAACATATTTTGCCTACCGTGTATATTAATATACTGAAGGTAAAAGGTTTGGCAACAGTGAATATGCCATCACATTTTATTATTTAAATTCACTTTAAATAATAATATTTTGAGGATGATTTTAGTAAGACATAATTTTACTTTTATCAGTGTGCGACATTAGCAGTGGCCCGATGGCCAATGTCTTAGCTAAATTCACTCGGTCTAAGCTAATGCACTTT
>JAVCKZ010054071.1:0-12892 GCA_034780755.1 Lepetodrilus elevatus | reverse complement strand
ATTTTGTCATATGGTCATTACATGTATTGATGTCAAGTAGCTGGTATATTCGATCCTTTGGCCTACTACTCTTACAGGTGACCAGTATACTTGGATACTTCCTGACCGTTGTCCAGCTGTTGGTCAACACTCTACCGTGAACATAAGCACACGTGTCATTGGAACATGATATTACTATTGCACCTGACTCTATAAGTTACTTACTTATTATCATTTCAGTCATTACGTAAATTCGAAATAAAATACCCAATTATACGTGAAGAGTAGGTGTGTGTCCGTAGAATCAATCTATTTTATTGTTAAGAGTTTATGGTTTTTAAATAGTAATTTTCATTTGGTGAAACTATGGATATGAACAGTATACATGAAAGTGCGGTTTTTTGTTTGTTTGATTGTAACGACAATGTGTCCGATTGTAACGTCAATTTAGTCAGATTTCGTGCTCGTCTTCAATTGCGTAACCTAGTCAGAATTGAACAAAGGTATATGTATATGAATATTACCTTCATCATGGCAAGGCATTGGCAGGTAATCAAATAGGTATTATTTACAACACTGACATATTTTGGACTCTCCTCTTTACTGTCATGTCACTAGTATCCTAAACAACATATATTGGAATGTTTGCCTCTATAGGACTTCAGAAGTCAGACCCTGAGATCACGAACCTTTATTAGTCAGATTTCATGCTCAATTTGTTCATAAATCCCCGTACAAAACTTGAGCTCAATCATGATATCGTACTCAAAAAGGTTTCGTAGTCTCGTAGCCTGAAGTTTAAAGTCGAACTTCTATTTTCCTGTGTCATGGACTATTATGTCATCATACCCTACATAAATATGGCATTAATATTAACTAGAAAAGTGCACACAGTTAGTACAATGCTAACCTGGCACAATATGCACGTACCGTTATCGTGTTCGTGTGATTTGGCTTATTATATTACAGTGTAGTTTACAGTACACATTGCAGTTCTACTCGTGTCAACTGGCTCATGTAAGTGCAAAGTGTCAACAAACATGAACCGCCGCTCCACCAATCAACGAAATCTCTTGTCAACTTTCCAAGTCGTTTGGGGGTAAAACCAACAGTTCTTTCAAGCACTATCATACGATATATTTCTATTGGTAATCTTAAATATCTTGAATTCTCGCCAATATTTTCTCCACACCAAGATTTATTGTTTAGCTTCAAGAGGGCTATTCGGTCTGTATAAGTGGCGATATGTTATGGCTGGACAGTTGTTGTTCCTCGGGACAATGGTCTACGGGAGCCGATATTGTTAATAATTGTTGAAATCTGATAATTGTGTCCACACAGACCAGCCACCTACGGTAACAAATAACAACACTAGTGTACCTTGTTATACACTAGGGCATTTATTGCCATGCTCAGCTCTTTATTCAAGCTTTCATATTACATTGGCACGATTCCCTGGCAGTTGGTTATTTATCGCATTAACATCTCAAATGTTGATACAATACTTGTAATGCATTTTATTAATTATGCTATTTTCCTATTAACATAGTATTACCTAAGATGTTAATTATACATACTGAATAATAAAACAGGAACCAAAATACATTCGGGTCTACGATTACAAGGTTACGAAACGTTTCTGAGTACGATTTCATGCTCAATTTAAAGTTTTGTTAAAAAAGTCTCTATATAAAATCTGAGCTTGAGCATGAAATCGTACTCAGAAAGTTTCGTAATCTCGGGGCCAGGTATATTTTACAAAGCATTCCCGAGGATACATCACACACCATTTCTACGATGCCATCAATCCTATGTCGTGATGTTTCTATTGACTATTCCTGCACAATTACCTGGTTTCATTGGCTATATTAGCCGTGCATGCGCAGAGTTATCTTCTCCTTGGCGACTATCTCTCCACGGGAGAGCCACTTACGACACTCAGAAGACCTCTTACTGTTGGCAAATTATCAAGCAATCATATCGTATAAATAAGAGCGTAGAGTCCAGTAATATACAACCTGCAGGTGTTGTGTGCTGGTGTTAATATATAGATTAGATTAGTAATCACAAATAGATGGCCGTAGATATGCAATGCGTAGGTCTAAGTGTTGATAGAGGCTAGAACATTTAATATACATGCATATTTGTCAGATAGTGTGTTCGTGTTCATACATAATAATATACGATTCTACAGGTGTTAGATGTTGCATATGCCTGTATTATTGTATAGAAACATGCGTCTGAAAGAAATTCTCATTTGTGTTTTCGTGTTATTAGAAACTACTGTATATATAGCTATCTGCAATGTGTTGTGTTTTGGTGTTACTAGAAACAATAACTATACTGAGGTGCAATGTGTTATGTGTTCGTGTTTATATAAAGTAGAAATACGGTAATGTCTTCGTCTTTATTAAAAATATACTATAAATTCGTAGTTATTCATTGAAGTTGAGGTACAAACTAGTGTGCTTCGTGTTATTAGACACTAACTATATACAGCTGTGAAATGTTTACGTTTACATAAACTAGTAATACATAGGTGCCGAGTGTTGTGTGTTAGATTTCCCTGCTCCCTAGAACAATACATAGGAATATACAGAGTTCCCGCCTTACAATTGTCATGTCTAAACCCACCTCCGGAGTCAAGCAAGTCAAATCAGCAGATGATATTCATAGCAATGTTGAAAAGTCCATTGTTTTATAAAACATCATGACTTCTTTCTGTCATAAAACATCGCTGGCAAGGCCAATACAGTATGATGTGTTAAATGTGCCAATGCCGTGATTTATCCTCCAGAATATTGTATTCAACAGAACCAATATACATGTACATGTATATATTACAAATCAAGTTAATTCCCGTTTTCAAAGTTATGGATCCACAATTGTTATACTATGTGTTAGTATGTGTTTTAACTACACATGTATTTCTTAAAGGGTATAATATTGATGTATTGAATTAAACATATTTATTGATTACAATTCAACAAGATTAGCTAAAAAGTAAAATACATATCATAGTTTTCTCTATTATTTCCAGAATAGTTATATTATTAATCGCATTTGTATACGTTTAGTATGTGCGTGTAATGTATTAAAAACACATGTAGATCATGCACGTGTTATACAGGTTACAACCTGTATATGCATGGTGCTAGTCTATGTCAATATGTTCTAGCACGCATTAGTAGTGCTATCAACTTAAAATCACCAACTGGGCGAATCCAGCGAGGCAACTCGTCACGTAATATTAAAATCTGAGAAGATTAACTGAGGATTCGACCCCAACACTCAACACCAGCGATTGCTAGTGGCTCAGTAAACAAGATCTAAAAATACAGTTGCGGTCGTACCATAATGCCCTGACATTGATCCAAATAGACTCATCGTCGCTTTGAGAGATCAACAATTCGCCCCTTGAGATTCCCCCTGAGGGACAATTCTATGACCCCTACAGGGGTTCTCGTAATTAATCGTTTGTCTGCATTGCCACACGTTATATAATCACAAACACTATAGTCTCCCTGCACTAACGGATCCGGGAACCCCGGGACTCACCCCCGTGGAAAACCACTTGAAGAGAGACAGACACTGTTTTCTTTACGACGTGTTGAATCCTGCACTATCAGCAGTATTATCTTGGTTAGTTGTCAGGAAAACGTCACCCAATCAGTAGACTCCATTGATGTTCGAAGATACCTTTAATAGAGAAACATAACTTGCATTATTATGGAACTTCCGAAGGTAATATTAAATCATTAGTGTTGTGGATATATGTGTGAGTCACATGCATCAATTGATTACTATTACAGGCATATGCTGTTCGTAGTAAATATAAAGGATGTAAGCACACGCGGTTGTAATTTTCTAGTGGTATTAACATCAAATTTGAATAAAGATTCCCTGACATTTCCTAAACAAATATAGTAGACTGCGTAATGTAATGTTTCCATTTGGGATCGTACTCATTATAGCTACGTCTCCGTATTCGCATTGTCTCAAATAATCTCCATTATCCTCAGTAAGTAATTACTAGTATACGATTAGCCATATAGATATATAGATGCACATGCGTGCTATCATTTATTGTTAATGGTTGCTCCACTATTAATTATAGTTGGCATTTGCGAAGAATGCTAAATCCTTCATTTCCGTAATTGTTATCACGTACTAATTACTCATATTACTTGTACAAGATGATGGTGCTTCCTAGCTGGATGAACTATATCCAAGGACATCAACTAGATAATTGTTACCGAACAATATTATGTTGTTATTTTAAGAAATACATAACTAATTATTCAATATCAATAATATAAACTCTCAATTTTACTCATATTTTCGCATGTACATTGAACATCTTCAAAGTGATATTTACCGTTTATAATGTATATTGTATTAAAATAAGATAAGCACACGTAGCGCTCGTGATCGTTCTACTTCATGGACATTAGTGTTGAACAGAACAGTAATATAATATGTGAAAGGCTGCCATTGTAGTCAAATGTACGGGAATCGTCGAATTGAATGGCTTCCGGAGTTATCAGGTAATCCCTCTCGGCGTGGTGATCCCAGTGAAATAAATGGAAGAAACTAAGCACTTGTACCATCACTATCGTACATTATTCACACTTCACACTGTTCAGGTGTAATTGAGGAAGAATTGAACCGTGAACGCAGAATTACCGTTGCCTCCTGACAGAAACGTCACCTTTAATCGTGTTACCTCCATTGTAAAATGCCAATCTTGTTACCTTCTGGCAATCTTCGCGGAACTCTTGGAGTATGTAAAAGGGTTTCTTGGAAGAATCTCTTAAGATAACAGATTAGCAATGCCTTGGCTAATCCCTAACAGCTTATACGTTCCTAGTGTTATGTATATAGTAGCACACAAGACCGACTATAGTCAGGAATGTTTTTAGCACATTCCCAATAGTTACTATATATGTATATAAACTATTAGGATATATCAAGTACGGTACACTAGTAATATAATTAGTGTTTTCCAAATAAAAACAATGTTTTAATAATGCATACGCAATGTTCACATGGCTGGACAGAGGCCCTGTTTGTACATACATATATAAGCTTGTTGTCATTGTCACACTTCTTAGCGCAGAGAGATTAGGATAAACACGAGTGGTGAACGGAATACCCCGGAGGATAATAGCAGCGACAGGGGGTGAAATTGATATGATGGAATATACATTGACAGATCGCCGTTTACCGCCAGTGAATCAGCATGCTTGGACCAAAATGTTGAAATTTACATTAGCTGCTATCACAGAAACCATTAGGCACCTTTGATCCGTGCAGTTAATTGCCAGTCAATCAACAGATTGCTCAATCAGCAGGTTAAATATGAAATTGACATTTCATGTCAAGGGCTATTGACAACGGCCGCGAGTCGCCTGTTACTCGCTTGTCATAATAAAACCGTAAAGTATTCTCCTTTGAATAAACTTGGATCTATTTCTCTCTCTCTCCCTCTCAAGATGTAGAAATACGATAGTGTGCGTGTATTTGTTCTCGCGAGTGCAAACGTGGATTTTTTCTCTCAAAATATAGTAAAATGATATTGTGCGTATACTATGAATGGACACATGCGTCGCCTAATGAACAATACAGGTCTAAAGCAGTTAGATCATTCAGTTCGATACGTTAGGCATCGATTTCTACATTTGCCGCCGTGTAGCTATCACGTTCAGACGAGATGCTACCACCCAAACAACAACGACAAACATTGTTCGGAGTTACACCTTCAGCTGCTGCTAAAAAAATACGACTCATTTCCCGGTGATCATAAAACAATGTTACTTATGCATTATAATCAGCGGTTGACTTTTTAATACACATTTTTTAATTTAAAACATGTACAATTAGCATACTAGCATACGTTTTAATAACACCGTTTAGTAATCGCTCTGTAAACTATAAAATAAAACAAAACACTGAATAGCACATAATATGAATAGTTATCAATATGAAATGTAATCAAATTCAGAGTATTTAAATGCATTGTCCATTTACAAATTGTTACGGAGAAACAATTTAAGAAACTACATTACATTTTAAATATCGACTGTATTAGCATATGTATGTTTGTTAGGTACACTTTCATATTAACTTTCTAAATTATATTTACCGTACGTATAGTTTTCGTGATCTCTTTGGTTACTGTGCTACATAATATGTTTTAATTTTAAGGCATACATTTACGATATGTTGACAATTATTATAAATATCGAAAACCAGTGGGACATGCGAAACATGTAGCTTGCTGCCCATTACAGTTATGTAGACAAATCAAATGTACATAATTTCATTAAAAAATATGCTTGTGACTATGGGATAATTTGATTGTGTCATCAAACCGTATAATTTCACTAACATTATTATTTCACTAAATATCATGCATGGAACGTTTATTAAACAATATCCTACCCAACTAATCGATTGAGGTCTTATGTAATATGAGTATACCTGTATATATCTGCATACACTTGACATTTATTTACAGCATGGTCAGAGCAATGTCATTGTAAATTCCACATTGAAAAACAAAGAGGTAATGAACGATCATTATACCCCTTTTCCTGTCTCGTTGCCATGGCTTCTTTTGTTCTAAGTGTAGGTGTATATCCGGATACACCTACACTTTCTCTGAGAAAGTGTAGGTACTATCAGAAATGAACCTACACTTTTTCAAAGCATTCATTCGTTCATTTCGGAGAAAGTGTATACGAATATCGGAAATACACATACACTTTCCTTTATTGTACACGAGTTGTACACATGTGCCAGAACCTGGGATCGAACCAGTCTGGTTATCAACATATCATCTTGATGTATCGGTCAATATCCCATCAGTTTTGGTCGTGATGCCTCTTCGGCTTCGGCCTCGGAGACCCCACGACCAAAACTGTAGGGATATTGTCCGATACTCCTCGGAAAGTGTGGATGTTCCTATATTAATTTGCGACATCTTAGATTTCGTTTTGAACTCTGCTATCGTGTGCGACACGCTGTCTACTTCCTTGTCTGCTTGTCAAACCAGACGCGAGATCAACTATATACTAGTATACGGTCAATGGTACACCACTGTCAACTGTCTATATGCCTTGTTATGCGAGCAGTTCAGCGACCCTAGAAATTGGCTGACTTACCCTCCCTATACCCACTCTCACCCACCCACCCACCCCCGTCGATGGCCGTAAACCAGTCACTTTCGCTATCTTGTAGCGTTATAAATTACGCCTATTATATAAAGCGATGGTCAGTGAAATGGACAAGGACGTGTCGAATCTCCTGTCAGGGGTACGACCTCATGCTACGGATTACATGTACATTTCATTCACGCGTGCACGAAACGTGTTGTCAATGCCTTGTCTATATCACTTGGCCTGACTATGAACTGCATGTCTGCTGAAATGAAGACAGTGCCACCCTGATAACTGTTTCTATATATATATTGTATAGGTTCGTGAAGAGTCCGTGTACATTTCGCATAGTGCGTATTACAGGTATATAGGCATTGTATTTTATATAAACAATGCATTACGAAGTCACTTGTCCAACGTTCACGATTTATCTCGTATGCAGTTATGGGTCGATCACACTGGCCCGAATGCCATTCCGTTCGTTTTCCGAATAGGAATTTGGGTGTTCGCCGTGTTCGGGGAGCGAACGGATCATATTCGGGAAGCATTCGGTGTGTTCTAGGAGCATACTGGCTATTCGTCTCAGTACGGAAGCATACGGAACGGCATTCAGTAACTCCAACAATGTGTTGTACATGTTCAAAATAATGTTCATCGACTATCTGAATGTGGCGTCCATGTGTATTCGCGAAGTATTCGGGAAGCATTCTAGGAGCATACGGCATGTACTGAAAACGTTCGGGAAGCATGCGTCTAGTTCTTGGTACATTCGGAATGAACATTTGGAGGGGCTGGGTTCCGTATGCTTTCCAAACACCCCGAATGGACCTAGAATTGACCTAGAATGCTTTCCGAACGTTTTCAGTATCCTCGGAAAGCGTACGGAAAACATGCGGAAAGAGTTCGATCCATTCTAGGTTGATGCGCCGTGTTCTGAAAGCATACGGAAAGCGTTCGGAAAGGAAACATTTCGAAATCAACATGCTGGAAGTATTCGGTTTACTCTGAAAGCATTCTGCAACCATACTGTCATGAACACATTCGGAAAACAAACTGAAAGCATTCGGTGATACATTGGGGAAAACACATTTGTAGGGACATTCGGCCAGTTTAAAAGATCACACCCCTTTTGTATACGGAAAACAAACGGAATGGCATTCGGGCCAGTGTGATCGACCCATTATAGCCGTCAATTTCTACGTCGATGCTGAACACCCTTGCACAGAACACTTGTATAATATATAGCTACACTTGACTACATACGTTATATTTAAGGAACCATCTATACAAGTGCAAGTCCATTGCATATAACACATGTTACCCACAAAATGTAATTTTGGAGGGACAAAAGAGGTTCGTGAAACCAAACTAACGTTTGTAGCGAGTTTAAAATGTTTTATTTCTTTTTGCTGCGGTGTTGTAACAGTAATAGATGCATGCACTTCCATTATAATTATGCACATTGCCCATCTTCCCTATTATTAGTAACCTCTTATTGGTGTGTATGTTTTCCTTCTTTATTTAAAATAATGGAGTTTTGAGTCGCTTTATAGATTACTTCATGACTTGAAAGTTTAGGGCAGGAGGAATCCCGCAAAACCCGTAGCGCTGAATGTTGCAGTACACCTGCGAGCACCGGATAGTACTGATACAACCAACGTTCTACAACTGCGCTACTACCCGCCATTTTATTAGTAGTAGTATTAGTGGTAGTGGTAGTAGTAGTAGTAGTCGTAGTAGTAGTAGTAGTAGTAATAGTAGTAGTAGTAGTCGTCGTAGTAGTAATATTAGTAGTAGTAGTAGTAGTAGTAGTAATAGGTGACTATACTAAATACCATACGCATGTATTTACTCGTCATGAGTTAAAAAAGACACAGCACTGTGATTAGTATATTCATACCAGTATACGAATGATGACTACTATATACTATTACACCGTATTTCACCCTTATTATATGGCGCGTGTATTATCCAGATAGTATATATAGTGCACGTACGTGCGTATGTGCGTATGTGTGGGACGTCTATAAATCAAATGAGCACATGACATATATGATTATGTTATGAATGCATCACATATATTGTTATAAATCGCAAACATTATCACCGGAGCTAACTACACAGTAACTAAACATTATACAGGTATATTAAAATGCATTAGAAGAAGTTGCAATGTGTCATTATAAAGATGACAGAGATCACTGTACATGGACTGAAATGCCAAGCATCTATAATCCGTTGGTTGTCGTAAATTATGCTTCTTCCCTCGATATAACGCGTATAATTCTTGCTCTGCTAGACTTGTTTATACATTATGTTTCATTTAGCATCGCGAAAGATATAATGTTAATGTTATACAACAACGTATATGCTTGTAAAAAATCCTACTAAATTGTAGCCAACGGGGCAGGTATAATCTTGTCCACGGATTATATTCCCATATAAAAAAGGCGTGTAATATGTGTCATTGTTCCCACAGCAAATTAACATGTGTAAAGGTGAAATATAATTGTAATACAAATTCTCTCATCGCTTGATGGTCACATCCGTGTTATATTGAGCAATATTGGCACGTGTGACTATTTAGTTTTATTGCTTACATGTATACGTAGGACGATAATTTACGATAAACACGACAGTTTAGGACATTAAATATCCGGACCTATTGTGCTGCTATGTTATAACCACACTCTTCAATTGTCCGTAATGTGTTTCTCCTAACACACGGTATCTCGTCTTTCTTGATTCCGGTTATCATAAAATCGTCAAAGTACAAGGAACTGGTATGCAACACGTTTGAGTAATACCACTTGCGACTAATAACCCACATTAACACTACACTGTGAATAGTTACGGTTATTTAATTGATTACAAACCCTTCAAATATTTCGCTAAGCCGTCAGTATGCGCTTTATTCGTTTCACAAATATATATCGTTAAGATAAATTATATGTAACTTCCAAACTCACATCTATACAACGAGGGATGCATTAGTACACCGCATACGTAATCGTGTTGGTTATCAAGAACGAGTAACTGCATACATATGCTCAGTTATGTATGCGTTTGTTGATAGCAACAGTCACATGTATTGTCAGCTAGAAGCTAGCGATTATCATAATTGCTTCTGCATGGTTACCATGTAACGTGTGTAAAGGATGCAAGTAAATAATAATGTTATTCATTTACATGTGTGCATATGCTAGCTTTATTGTTCTTGTGTTGACTAATTATGAGAAAAAAGGATACTATAGTATATATATGTGTGTATCATATATGTTCTATCCGTAGGTACGCTTCAACATTCCCAAACCTGATTTAAAAGACATTATCGTAAACTTTGGATATTCAGATCCAATTGATCCAAATTAGTCAGTATTCTGCATTATTGCTATTGAATTACATATGTTTCTGGCAATGGGCAAGTATACACATACATTTATGTATAGCATGTTCCAAATGCATTTTCGCTTGCTAAGGTTGATTAAGATTCGCCGATCCTATAGCATTTTCTGCGGTCTTAGCTAACACATTGTTATCGTTCCACTAAGGACTGTGCAAGATTGTGTTACTAGAAACGGTATCCCTCACAACCATACAGTTACTTTAGAAGACAAGATAAAGACGTGACGTCGGTTATTAGTACATGTAACTAGATATCAGGACAAGTATATTAGCCATAACTTGTTTTGCGAGGTCGATTTGTGTTCAACGTTTCAAAAAATAATTATATGCATGTAGAGAGTCAGTAATGTCATGACATATGTATTACGAAGCGAGAACCTGCCACCCGGTCGATGAACGACGGAATATATCATAGTATGAGTCAAATAACGAGATACGTCATCAGCCGGTCATTCAATCATTGGCTCATTGGTTCATTCATACCTGAAATATGCAAATGCACTGACACTTATCTGAAAGACCGTGATTCATCGACCCATCTCATGGTTTTGAAATTAATAGTTTACATGTGAGTGACAGAACATATCTCGCATAACGCTACAGTCTGTCATTGGGCTCAGTCTGAGACTAGCACGGGTATACTCTATGCATTGTCCATCTAGCCAGACACACTTGCAGACCTCTCGCCCTTGTTTGCCTTTAGGATTGAATTGTTTCAACCGCCCTGACACCACACACTGGTATACATCACCTGTTGGCACACGACGACTGTACGAGTAGAGCGAGGGACGAGTAACGTACATTTATAAGTGGATGTTCATGAACTAACTCTCGTTCCCAGGTGCTTTCGTCTGTTGGGGTAATGCGTTGCGCACAGACATACGTACGCGTGTGGTGCTTGAGTGCTCTGGTTCTTGAACTATTCTGTAGTATACTTTAATAACAGACTGGAATACTATTTCCTAGAAATGTTATTAATTCCACATACTAGTATCTCGACATCAGTTGCAATGATACGTTGTTCACTGATATTGCTTACATAATGGAGTTGAAGTGAATAGTATTAATAGATTATTAATTACGTCTTCATGACAGATTAGCATACATACACTCATGATTTCTATATTTCACGAATTCCTTTCAATCACGTTATTAAGATATCCATAGTATGCGATCCGAGTATATGACATGTTTTAGATTACTGTTTATGTCCGTCTACTTGTACACTCAATCTTAGTCACGATCGATGAGCAACATAACTTCATTGACTTGGTAAATCTTCACGTGAAGAACGTGTTAAACGTGTGTCTAACTTATGTTTTAGCTTACACATTTTTAAATTATGTAATGTATTGCACATAAGCCTTCTTGAACGTTAGCCTGTAACATCGCCGTATAAAGATTATGCTCGGTTAATCATGACACGACGTGTATTTCCTATATTAGTGCATCTGACACATATGCATCATGCACATACTACGATGCAGCAATGCCAGGCATCTCACTGACACTAGCCCTGCTTCCAATCCATCGACTTGATGTATTCCTCAGCCTCTGGCTAATTAAATGGCTAATTAAGATCGACTGACAGTTTAATTATGTATCCATCTGACCATTCAACTTGCGTGTGGACTCATCCTGAGGATTGTGTCAATAAAATATATATCATGTTGCATCCAATCAGCGATCACTGGGGATTCGTGTGCGAAATTAGGATATCATCTCTACAGCCAGGAGCATGTTTGAAAACAAGCAGTATGCAGTATAACGGCCGCGGGCACATTTCTGTGTTAATAAGTTTTGTCTGGACGTTGATGTAATTGAAGCTAACGGTGTGTGTATACATGTATGATCTGAGCCCTATAGATATGAGCTTGCGCTGAATATTTGGTAATAAAGGATCTTAGATACGTTACCATTTTCAAAAGGCATACATTAGAATAGAAATATTATTAGTAGTAAAAGTAGAAGTAGTAGTAGTAGTAGTAGTGGTGGTGGTGGTGGTAGACGTAGTAGTATTATTAGTAGCAGTAGCAGTATTGCTAGTTGGTGATGGTGGTAGTGTTAATGATAATACTAGTAATAACAATAAGTGTTAGTATTAGCAGTAGTAGTAGTAGTAGTAGTAGTAGTAGTAGTAGTAGTAGTAGTAGTAGTAGTAATGGCATTGTTGCTAGTTGGTGATGGTGTTAATGATAATAATAGTAATAACAATAAGTGGTGGTAGTAGTAGTCGTCGTCGTAGTCGTCGTAGTCGTAGTAGTAATAGTAGTAGTGGTAGTAGTAGTAGTAGTAGTAGTAGTAGTAGTAGTAGTAGTAGTAGTAGTAATAGTAGTAGTAGTAGTAGT
>JAVCKZ010054060.1:0-16990 GCA_034780755.1 Lepetodrilus elevatus | reverse complement strand
CAATGTATTAGCTATCGGCAAAGAGAGTGCTATGGTCCCTTAGTGGCTAAGAGAGCTTCGAGAAACGATACCCAGGACAACAATATGTAAAATTATAGTATTTCAGTTCCATGGTATTTATTTTATGATTCATATAACAAAGTGTAGGCGGAACACATAATTGTCTTCGGAAAGGCTGATATGTCTTCTTATAATACAAAGCAGTGGGATTAATACTGAAGACATCGATTAAACAGTTTCAAGAAACATATCCAGACCAAAGAGATATTCTGGATAGTTCTATCAAGTGTAATCAATGAGCCACTGGGTGCTGTTACATTGAATGTACCAAGTGGCCGCGTACACCGCACACCACACACCACACACAGCAAAACCAAAGCCAAAGGACACCTGAAACTTCAGAACGTGCTCGGCTGTGGGTCATCAGCATAGTCCCGTCTCGTGCACTGCTACTCGTACCCTTCCTTCGTTGTTTTAGAAACAATAGCTCTCCCTTCCCTGCCGTCAATGAACTTGTAACGGCCCTTCCCTCAACCTCCCTCCTCATTACAAACCCCCGCCTTACACAATACGATACGCTGGACCCTTAGGCTTGTCTGAACGAGATATGATCTTGTGAATGGGGCATAAACCACGAAGGCGTGAGAAGGAATCACTGTTTGCATACAGTACTGTAATTTTCAAAAGCTACGTTGAAATTACCTCCGGCACGCTATGCTACGGTACCCGTGCTTCTATAATATTATGCTCATGTTATATTCTATACAGTGTACCGTGTATGACAGGTTGCCGTCACGTCTTCCTACTCTGAGTAGATCGGTGAGAGATTATTGTCATTAAAAGTCAAACCGGAAGTTGACAGTTCTCAAGTAGTTTGACAATAGCTGTCTATGCAACGGCATGTGTGTATTATGGCGGTTGAAATATGTGAATATTCTGACCAAGGATTGTACTTTGATTGACATGATTGTGTGTGTGTGTGTGTGTGTGTGTGTGTGTGTGTTTGTGTTTGTGTGTGTGTGTTTGTGTGTGTGCTTTCGCGCGTGCACGTGAGTGTATGTGCGTGCGTGCGTGTGTGTTAGACTGAGTTCTGTAGTAATTTCCACTCTGACCAGACGAGGTGTCATAGATATGCAGTGGGTTGTATGCATTAGACATGGAACATGCGGTGTTATCAACATTACATCTACTTATCCAGCGATATCTGATGTCTGGGTGTGTTATGTAGGCTAATTATTCTGGTCACGAGTACAGATTGGGACGAGGTCATATTTGTATATCAACACAGCGTTCATATCTAGAGGCTCCCCTCTTCCAATACGCTGTGGAGTAAATAGTTGGTTACTCGGAGCAATATCACTGTTCTCTTCACTCGTGTTCTGTCACATATAGGACGAAAGTAACACTATTTATTTCTGTATTATTAATTCATATGACAGTATAGTATCATGACATATTTCTATGAACATTATAAAGAAGCAAATAATATGTAATGTACTTGTGCGTATAACTGCAACACCAATATATAAGGGATTATTGTTACGCAATTCAAACCTGTTCAACGTTTCTGACGACATCAGTACATACCACGTTACGTGGGGAATAGAACCAGCCACACTCAAACCTCACCCCTCGCGCCTTATTCCTGCGTGGATCTGATGAACCCGCCTCAGTTGGAATATATCCTATAGTCTACAGAACATGCTATGACCATGCTATATGAAAGGCGCAAGAGAAATATGGTGTTGTTAGTGTGATTGTATTATTACCAAGCTGACGGACGTGACCATCATGACGCTCTTTTAGCATCTTTGGTTTGTCAGTACCCACCGTTACTCTCGCGTATATGTCTATTGTAAGACATGTCATGTTTGGTAAAGTAACGTATATAACAATCTGTCAACTGATTTGCTGCTGCAATACAATAGCGGCTGCAAGTGCGTCATGTTTATTTTTAGAATTTCGAAGAATATAATTTAAAACTAGGAATTCCGGTGATAGGCTAACAGAAGTCTATGCCTTATAGTGACTAAAAATCCAAAGACAATCTTAATACGACGTTACAAAGGATCGTATCCTTACATTTCTGTTTGATTCAGAGATGAATTGTGTTGTTCAGCATAGTTCACGGGTAATAATTCGTGAGGCAACATAAGGTACGTGAAAAAGACAACAATCATGCACATTTCACCTACACGCTTATCACCACAATCAGTAAACTGGGTACGTCTATAAATAGAATTCGCTCCACTATGCGAAATGTTTTATATAAATGTTAAGTTAAATTGTTAAATGCCATTGCCATGGTAATAAATGTCACTCAATAATATACAGAGGAAATCAATATTAATATAACGCTTTGTTTATTATATTTAGTATTTATTGGTGTATTGTCAAAGTCGCCTATGGGTGAGATATTCCCGCCGCGACGTTAAACATTAAACATTAATTCAATCAATGTATTGTCAAAGGGCAGGGGCATAACTATTTAGGCCAATCCTCTCGCTATAGAAATAAATGAGTGATTTGCGTCATGTTGAGCATTTATAGCACATTGTATTGGAAAATTCAATTTGGATTTAATTTTAGGGGGAAAAAACGGTAAATTAGTAATGCCACTGGGCTAGCTATGCTTGTTTGGTTGCGTTAAAATAAAATGTGTTTGTCTTGTTTTATCATTACTTAGATGTATATTCCCAAGTTATGTAAGAGTATGCAACTTACGCATATACAGTAAGGTTCGGTTTACAATGAATATGCCTTTTATTTATGTTTTAGTAATCAACTGATAATGTCTAGTCTGTGTCACGTCTGGTTATAATCCAAATACTCAAAATAACCCTATTCAAAATAACCCTATCCAAAATAACCCTATTCAAAATAACCCCCTAAAGCAGTTTTTTAAGCACGCCTATATTTCTGGAGAACAAGCCGCACCTTTGGTATTAATACCAATTATATTAATATAATACCAATCAATATAATTTACTTTTAGACTAAAATTTACTTTCACCTACTTGAGACTATGCATAGTTTATATAATGACATTACCTACGTGCAAAGTAGACTTATATGTTTGTATAAACGATACATTATGTGAATCTTGTATTGTACATTCCAATAATACAGTAGGCGAGATGTTCATCAGGTGTTCTAATGCATGTACATTGTACTACCCAGCTCGGCAGTAGTATGTCTAATTATATTACAATTAGCCACACTTGGACTATCAGCGGTGCCCCCGTAACAAACCCCGTAGCAGCCAGCAGTGGATAGGTTCATACAGCAGATGGATGATCGATAACCCGATGGAAGTATCACAAGTAGATAGAACCCTCCACTCTGCGTGCTCAATGATAGCAGTTGGTATTATTGCATCATCTGTCTCTGTAACGCTCCGCGTCGTAACTCCGTGTCGATTGTCGTGTGGATCCACACCTTCAACCCTACTCATTTGCCCCCGAAATATATGTCCGCAAAGATCTGCATCCTCACGCCCACTCTTAGCATGAGTTTAGCATCGTATAATACAACCCCCCTTTCAATATAAACAACAAGTATATATTTTTAAATTTAAAAAACCAATACATTTAGATAAAATATATGTTTTAAATAGAATAAATTAGAATGATGCCTACATATAGTGCATCCTAGTGTCCTGCTGCTATTTTACAGATAACTACGGTGTAGCGTGCGTACCATAATTTCTCCGATTAAAAGAAAACACATCTAATCGACTCTATTTCACAAAAACAGTGTGTAGGAGTGTGTAGTGTCAACGCTTGGGCTTTGTATAGAACGGCTTCACATTCTATATTTAGTGTTCATTCACTTTTATTGGATACTAGATTAGTATTACTTCAGTAATGTCGGTGGATTGTGTAATACCCAGTAAGCGCGCGGGTAATTACTCGCGGCAAATACATCATTTACCTTCACAGGCTTTTGACCAGCGCGACAGCATATCCACCAGGGTTGTGTTCGAATGAATACCTCGTGTGCGTACGCCTTACACACGCTCGCCACCGTGGATTCTGATTGGTTACATGGGACATCGTAGATTTTGATTGGTCACATGTTTGTGTTTCATTCATGGTTCTGGAGGCGGTCTACATCTGACGTTCCCTGGGTATAAATCGCTGGACGACACTTCTCTGATCAATATAGTGAAGCCCCTGCTAAGGCCCTGTGCTATTCCGCGATAACACCACGTTACCATAGTGCCTAAGTACAGACGAGGACAGATAGATACATAGATACTTACCTATATCTAGCACGGACTATCACAGACTACTTTGAAACACATATTTAACAGGTGAGGACTTGGTTTAGCGGCAATTTGCCTAATTTTTCTGATTTATTAAATATATGAAACATTATTTGGTTATGTGAAGCTTTAAAATATTTAATTCAATTGTTTCAGAGTTTTTCGACTCAGCCTTAGCGTTGGTGTCTTTATTAAATAAATATTGATATTTATATTTCAGCTTAATGATGTTCCTTTTAATAGTTTCTACTAAAAGGGGGTAAAAAGCAAATAAAAAGTAATTTTAACTATGCTCAAATCAGAGCAGTATCGTATAGGAAGGACTGAGCTGCTACACTCTTCTTCTAGTCTAACCATGTATACTAAAACTATTTTATTGGATTTTTTCCAGACTTAAATTCGAAGAATCATGGGATCGCTGAAGCGAATTGTGATGGTGCTGATTTCTGTGGCATTATTTTCATGCGCGTCATCGGAGTTTCGAAGGGTAAGTGCTGATGAAATATCTCCGGCCATGTGCTCTAGTCCGGACAGTTGTCCGGACCCCCGAGTAGCTTGACCTCGTCATAAACTATCGTAGTTTCATAGTCAACGTGCAAGCTTTAGTTACTTATAATCATTATTTGTATTTTTATCGAATTACCATTTTTATCGATATGGATTTTATGGAAAGTGGATAGTTGCGACATGACTTGAAATTCGTATTAAGAAAATGCACATTCCAGACTAGTATTGCGAGAGTACGCTGCGGGCTAGATATTAAAGGGGGCATCATTAGCAGCCTCAGCTAATTACATACCCAAACTGTCACGTTCAGTTTGACTTTTCAGTGACTTGACTTCATAATTTAAGTTTAATTAAAATGAATTTTAAATAGCATAATATAAGGAGTGTCCAATAAGTTATAGTCGCATACATTTTAATGAAAATAGCGTACATTATTCGTATTCTTCTTTGTGTGTGACCATCTTGTGAAAGTTGAACCACTGTAATAACATTGCCAGATATGATTAAACATTTATTAGTGATGATTATTCATCAAGTTTACTTCATACGACACAATGGAATTCACAAAGTATATACTAAGCATGTAGATTAGAAGCACTCTGGTTATGACTAATGCTATTAAAGCGAATGTGGGTCGGGAATTAACCCCTGCAAGTAAGCGTATCAAGTTATGGGAGTCCGTCAGACCAACTAATGCCTCTCAGTCTGTAATGGCGGTCGCTACAAATAGGGGGCTTTCCCCCCTTACTGACCCCCTCGTCAGGTCACGTGACCTCCCAATTCACCTGCGGTCACCCTCCACACACCCGTGTTCCAGAATCTTCTAGTGAATGAACGCGTCTCGTGTCGTGTAACTGATTACACGTGCTACTGTCGCAGGCTATAGTTGATGGTGGCGCGTATTCTCGGGAAATTGCGGACAATTAATTAATATAGGCCTGCTAGAAACTCCAGAAAACCTATGCGCATTTCAAGTATTGTAGTCATTTGAATACTGTGAGGTTGAGATAATGTTCTTCAGACCGCGTTCTAGAACGATTGTATTATTTTAATAACGGCACAACAATTTATTATAAATTAAGTGTATTAAATTATCATAAACTAAAAGTAAATGTTTCCTAAAACTTTGAGAATTATTGTAAACTACAAGTAATGTTCTACAAGTACAAATAATTTTATGAGAATCATAAAAGTATAAATTACTTCCGTATAAGTTGCGTCATTACTAAAGTCATTGCAAAATCTTGGATACGAGAGGAATAATTTTGAAAATTGTCTTTAAACATAAAACTTGAAGTCAAACATCTAAACTATAGCCTATAGGAAGAGCACGAGGTATATCATGCGTGTTGGGACTGGTGTATTGGCGAGAGTCGGGCCTGAGAGTCGCCTATACAATGAGGTAGCCAGGCGTGTTGATATGTTGACGGGGGAGGGGCGCGTTGCCCTACTGAAATCTCACCAGGAATTGACACAGTACCCTGCTGGGCGCACTGCCAACTAGGCGCACTCCCAACTAGGCTGTGTCGTCATCTGGTTAAAATAACTGCATCATGCACTACACACTTAGAAGTGTGTCGACTGTTAGCGCTTCTCGGCGGCTTCATTCAGAAGCTGTGTTGCGTGGACGGCTATCTTTACTTGTTCAGACGGGGTGTTTGGGTGCTTCGTATCGGGGTGTACGAATGACCGCATTCCAAACAGTCTGGGGTAGAGTGCACTGACAATAATGCGGGGGCGATCCCACCCGCCTACGGTATCATAGAGATACTAGCGGGTAGATAATCTCACAAGATACAACGACGAAACTCGCAAACCATGCAGAAGACGGGCAATGGATACGAATGTGTCAAAGGTTCTAGAGGGACAGACACACCAATAGAAGTAGATATCCCACACGTGCGTCACATTCACGAGCTATAGCACTAGTTGATGACAGTCACGTGCATGGCTGTCGGGTGCTTATCGTAAACCGACATACCGTTATCATGTTTGTATTCAAGTTAGCACTATAGCTACGCATATCAGGAATGTACACGTTTGAGTAGATGTTCCAACTGCGAATCCAAGAATTCCTACCAAAAACAAAGAGAGGTGTTCGACACAGTTTCGGCGGAGTTTAACGCTGCAATATACGTGGGTGGTTACGTAGGTCTTGACTGGGTGAAACCCGAGTCAAGTCCTAACTATGATTGTTAAAAAAAAATATTCGCATATGTCCGTAATATAAATTTTGTTATCTCTTAAAATATAGTAAATTTGTACTCTCAATTTGTTATCGGTTTCATTTGTACGAATAATTGTATATACCGTTGTTTTGAGGTTTTGAAGTGGACAAGCGTATTGAATACATATGAGCCTGTGTCTATCTTTCGCTAGATGAATGCATATTATTCATATACTAATAACTGCATTATAATTATACTGCATGGCTTATTTCAGACGTCGTACCATATGGAATCAGAATTGTTATTTGTCACTCATAACTAGCTCCAATAAGAGACATTACACGTAAATGGTTTCTTGGAGCATGTCAAATGTAGGAGGTCATCAACAATCAATATTGATCCTTGAAGGATAACTGGCCAGATCTTCCAAGTGTTGCTACTTTTGATATACCGTAATGTTGTGTTAAAAGACATCCAAATGAGATATTATCGTTATGCATCTCGCATATGCGATATCTTGGTTGTTCCAATGCAATATCGGAAAGAGACCTCCGTGGGTCTGGTCACTGACTCTGTTTGGAATCATGTAATATCTCCGATAATGAAATCACGCCCTGGACTGATGTTATACCCAGGGCTCATATAAGCGTCGTTCCAGATTCCCGCCACGTGACAGTGTTAAATACATTACAATTGCTGTAATACAATGGCAACGTTTTAACAACGATGCAGTAATGTGTGGCAGTTCTATGAAGATTACAAAATAGCATGCATTAGTTTAGTAGACTGAGCTCGCAATACACTTACGAAGCCATCATAGTTATATGACTGGTATTATTGTACTGTAGTTCATTGATTCTCATCAATTCACTGCAAGTTCCCTTCACAAGTCAATTACACAATGTGAGTCGACCTACTGATGGCGGACTCGCCTAGTGCTCTTCCCTGGGTGACCTTCAGTGGTGATTATGTGACCTCTTTGACATAGCTTCACGCAGAACAATCACTACCTAAAGTCGTAAACGCTATTTGATTATATATAATGTTTGAACTGCAGGCTCGATTACACATCTGTTCAACAAGCGTTGACATTTCAAAAGATTATATGTTAGACACCAGAGCTGCGTTCAACGAAGGGGTCGTACTGTAATACGGATGTACGTACGGGCATACGTCATGCTTTTACTATAGGAGGAAATGACGTACAGTACGATTTAGGCCCGGACTAGCGGTAAGACCCTTTCGTGAAACCGCAGGCCAAGGCATCGTTTCTCGAGGCTATCTTAGCCGCTAAGATACCATAGCACTCTCTTAGCCGTGTATTATATATTGGCAAAGAGAGCGCTATGGTCTCTTAGTGGATAAGAGAGCTTCGTTAAACGCAGGCTAGATATATACTGTCCGTGCGTGCATATGTCCTTCGGTCCTTCCGTCACGTATTGTCCTATCCGTCACGTAGTGTCCTATCCGTCACGGTGTCCGAGAAGTCAGAATATACTAAGTGTCGAGACGTTGCTATAATTCTATTACAGTGCCATGTTTTCAAACGTTAAGATTTTAACAATACATATCCAGACGTTAACTAATATTGCAATGCTACATGTAAGTGTTGAAATTATATATACAGTCTGGTAAATCAGCTACGCCGGACGCGTGTATTACAACTTAAATAGCATTGCGTTAATATTAAATGCTAATTGTTGAGATACTAATGTGATCTACTATGGGAGACATGTTCAAATGGCCAGTAAGTTGGCTGTTCGTGGATCTTGGAATTTCTCTGAAATAAATATTGTTTAAAAACATATTTTTAAATACGTCTAAGGATTAGTGTTCCATATGTTAATACTAAACCATAGAGTGTTATACTAACATATTAATATTACATTTTGAAAGCTTAATGCTAAAATGCTAAGTGTTGAAATAGTATTAGGTGTTACTATTAAACTACTATGTCTATAGGACTCGGTGTTAATGTGTGCATCAAGGATGCAGTGTTAATGTGCGTACATCTAGGACTCAGTGTTAACATGCATGCTGAAAGACGATTAGCTTATATTAGCATACCAACTGTCGTGTCTAAAATCATTACGTTGTACAGCTTGTCCGAGACCGAACTAATATGGATTCCTATACATCACCTCCCTGTAGGAATCGGCTAAATTGCTTGTATCCATCACACAGCACGGATACACGAAGGCAGAACAGACAATGGCATGCATATGTATTCATGAATGCGTTCGCCTAATGCCAGCCCATGGAAAAGAATATGTTCAAGGCCCGTGGGCATTGTAATAGTCGTATACGATTAAACGTATTAAGCGATGCCGTTTGACGTTTTTAGGTAAAGAACAATCAAAGGAAAACATATCCTCGCAGTGGTATAGCGTGAACACCGGGACTATTATCATAGGCTATTAGTTGAGTGTACACCGTACACCGAGACTTCGTGATGAAGAGCACTTTGATAGTATTGCTTGTATTGTATGTGCCAAACTACTCCAAAGACTTCATAAATAACCTTTGTGCTTTGTCCAGTTAGGAAAATGAATCTTCGGTTCGTTAGGGAGAAAAAATTACTAATTACTGATCAAAGTTTTGTTTTTATTTATTTCAGAGCTTGAAAAATAAGTCATACTTGAAACGGGAACATAATTCAGCAGGTGAGTTTGCTTGTTCTGTTTATATGTTTATCAAATTAAAATACGCTATCAATTGTTTTAATTTATTGTACACAAGAGCGATGGAATGTTTGCTAGTTTTACAGTTCTTATAATGTTCTAGTATTTGTGTAGCCCATGTCAAAGCCGCTTCGTAGCAATGTTTTCGATTTTTAATGATGACATTTATACACAATTCCTACAGTATAATGTTTTTCAAAAAAATGTCAAAATCGTTATAAATCGAAAAATGGCCAGTATTGATGTAGCACGAACTGCAGGTAAATACTGGATTGAAATATCTATGTTCAATCAGCAACGATGTTCATGTATACTTGGCAATGTGGTTGACGTGTGCTGGTAATGTTTCAGTGGCTAAAAGGGACGACAGTGACAGCGATAACGAGGGAGACGCCGGCCCAAAACTGTTCTTCAAGGGACGACCCCTACGGCCTGTGACGAGAGTGACGCGCCGACACAAATCCCTGGTGCTTGAATGTGAAGCTGGCGGCAGTCCAGGCCCCACTATCCACTGGCTGAAGAACGGAGAGAGGATAGAACAGGTGAGGCGTCACGTCACTTCCGGTCCCACTTGCACGTGCTTGGTATGCTTCTTCGCGGAACAAGGTCTAAAATAAACGTTTTACGTGGAACCATAGATTATAGAAACCTTATTATACGGTATATGGTGGAACCGACTGACCGATTGGCCGCCATTTTGAAGGACGTTTCCAGCGGAACGGCATTATCACGTGTAGAGCGATTACGTCAGCATAACCTGTAATATAATAGTGTTCTGGTCAGCGCTCTGTCAGACTCCATTCCACGTGAACCTCAGCTCTTTGGACAAGAAATTAGTATGTTATAAAGATAGTCTGTTATACGGGTTTAAGGAATGACGTGCATTCTCAATGCATGCTATGTGGCAATAGTCTTTGACGCTGAGGTAATTAGTTGTTGCGCGTTAGATAAATGGAATGCGACACATAACTGAGGTGTCGTATACAAGAGATGACATCCCATTGTGCGGAGGGTATCAGTCGGCGTGTTGTCGCGCTCTGAAGTGGCGTCGTGCAGCTATCACCAGTCAGAATATATCCGGGAGAAATCGCACAAACCCGTCAGTCCATAATAGGCCAATGATGGGATCAGCAAGGGAGATAAGTGACGTTGAGAGAATCCCCTCAGCGTGGATACTACCTTGATATCGTGTAGTGTTTTCTCCTCTCCTCGATAACAGCGTAATTCCACCTGTGCCAAGTCCTGTAAACCATCGAGTCCACATATCCTTAGTCCATGCAGTCGTGTGACTAGCCGCGGCATTTTCTGGCTTCTCACTCGAGTTTATGGGATTAGATCTCGCAGCGCGGATGTATTTGTATCGTCTGCGCAAATTAACGAGAAGACTTAGTCGTCCAGCTCTGTCGCTGTTCTAATTTATTGGGGATTATTTGGAAATTGTCTATTTTCGCAACATCAGAACAAGTTTGCAAATGAGTTATTTGCAGTGACATTTTCATGACATTCAGTCAGGGGACGTAACTGACTCTGACTTAAGCCAGGATCTTATGGAGACTTATGAATACTCACGGAACATATGAGGACTTATGCTGTAAATATTGTAACCGTGTACGTGTTATTTTGCAGGGAATGAACCAAGATTACCATGATGACGAAGCCTCCTACGAAGACACTGTCGGACGCGATGGTCTCCCTTTGCTCCGTCTGTCCACAACCAGATCCAAATTGTACATTGACTGCATATCACCGGAAATAGAAGGCTCGTTTACATGCGTCGCTGAGACTCCATACGACAGGATTAGCCAGACCACGAAAGTCAGAGTTTGTAAGTATCTTCAAATCTTTTACATATCTTAGTATTATACCGTCATTGCTGTTACGGTTACAATAATAGTCCCTTGTCATAATGGCGTCGTGATTTATAATATTAAGGTGAATGTGTAGAACATTTTGAATGATTACCGGTAATTCTTGGAAATCCATGATATCTGTACGACTGTTTCTTGTTTCAGTGTCCACAAAAGTCGGAGATTTTGACAGCTGCTTAGTAAAGAAGTCATTAGAAGGTAAGCATCTCTTGTGAGTGGGTTGTCCATAAGGAATTACATGTTCAATGTTTAGCCACACCAAGCAAAATAAATTAGGTGTCCTGTTTTAGGATCCTAACAAAACCATATCAGGATCCTGGCAGAACCCAAGATGAAAGTATCCTGCCAGGATCCTAATAGGATTTTACCAGAATCCTGGAACAGGACACATAGGATTTTATTTTGCTGTGAAAATCCCCATGCACTGACTTTACATTGACTTTACCACGTTAGTCTTTATTTTATTTTATTTTATATTTTTTATTTTTAGTTAGTCTTGATAAGATTGTTGTGGGTTAGAACTGTTAGGAGATGGACGGACGTTAATGTCGATCACGTTGTGTTGCAGGCGAGAAGGCGCGAGTGTATCTGTGGACAGCGACGAGAGTGGAGTTCCAGGACAACAGTGTGCAGCTCTTCTGTCGCGCAGCCGGAAACCCACAGCCCAACCTCACGTGGTTTGACGCAGAAGGGGAGGCAATCCGACCCGGCCATAAGTACCAGGTAAGAACTTATTCCAATGTCCTGTTGTATGCCAATGTCCAGAAGTAATGAAAGTCGAACTGTTTCTGATATTTGATCTCAAATACATATTACCTACATGTATATCTGATGACATCGATAGTAATTGTAACACTTGACTACAAAGCCCAACTAACTAATGATGTGATATTTGTTTATTTTACGTGTTTCCTTATCCTCTTGCTCTTCTTCTCAGATTGCTGACAACGGCGACCTTATCATCAAAAATATCAACTGGTTTGACATGGGTGTGTACACGTGCACTGCGACTAACAAACACGGAGAAGACATGGCCGATACCTTCTTATACCCTGTAAGTACTAGAGCCACCATCACATCCACATCTCTCTAACTATAACTGATGCATAGTAAAGTGACCGATGACAAGCAAAACCATTTGGATATTTGCGCAGTTCGACCTTTTTAATGAACAAACCTACCATGAACCTTTCAAGTGTTCTCTTCAATATTTACTAATAATTATGTAATGAGACTGTATTCACGAAGGTTGAAGGATTTGTCTTTATTTCATATGAAATGCTTCACAGTGTTTAGACGATTTTACTTGATTCTTTGCAGACGTTCCGCGATGAAGAAGATGAGATTATCCCTCCTGTGTAAGACTATATTGGGACGCCAAAGGTCTCACGCTACAACCACACGTGCAGTGCTATCGCTCACAGGGTACGGAAGTGGGCACTGCTCATGCGTAACAAATGAAGAGGTGTTTTTAGTTTCCGGTTCTCCATTTTGTTGACGAAACTGCCAAGCCTACTTAGTAGCCCAGACACCGCGGGGACGTATCAGTTCTCGCGCGTGATCTAGTTCCACCTATTACAATGCAATCTTTCAGTCTCATATTTGTTGTGACGTCACAGTGGTATGATATCATTGTGTTATTTATTTGAAGACCAAAAAAACTGATGCTGCGTGCCATGAAATTTATGTTACATATTTATTTGATACTTATGTTTAGTATTTTGTTTATGGCTCCTCTGTTGGATATTTTAAACACAAAGTTTATTTATTTATGAAGGATGCGAGAAAATAAATTGTATGCAACTTGTGTATGTACATATGCGCTGTTGTGTTGTTTTATGCATAAATATATTGTGACGCAGAATGAACTACACTGTGGTTATTGTGGTCCCACGCACGCCATGGAGCCACTCCGCTGGGGATGTGTCCAGTTCGCCTCGGCAACATCAGGATTGTGGTAAACATTGTGCGATGTATCACTTGTATACTAGTGCTTCTGTGACACTGGAGACGAGAAATAAAATATTTTTGTAACAATGCGTTCAGATCACGTCTGTGCACGGTATGTAGGAGTGTTGTGTAGTTGGTGGCGTTGTCCCGGGGACGTCCGTGGAACTGGCAGCATGTAGAACATGACGTGCCCGGGTGTATGCAGAACATGACGTCCAGTCCACATGATGGCAGAATCAGCTTGGTCTTGGACACATGGTTGTGAATATCCTCAAGTCCAATGTGTGTTACCATTGCAATATATATGTTGTAGTAAACATGAAAACAGCTTACCATCTGTTTGGGGAAGAATGAATGATAGTCGATGTAATCTTAATTTCTTCCTGGGTTAATTTTCGAATTACCCCTTGAAGGATACAGATTGAGATTTCAAAATTAATGAGTATATTAGCCTACATTTGGAGGTCATAGATTTGGATATAACAGATCCTGTCCACTGAGACTCAAGAAGAACCAACACGTACACGTATCTACAGTGTTACTGACGGCGGAGGTCATCTGTCACCTTCATGCTATACGGAGATAATACTCTGGGATGCCCTTTTCAATGATGATGACCTATCTGGGGAATGTTGCACAATTAGCTTCTATGCTGATGTCGTACAATTAGATTTCTGAAAGATGTAGCACGCAAGCATCTCTCGGGGATGATACATAACATGCTTCTAGGACGACACATACATGCTTCTGTATTGGGAATACTATACAGCCATAGTTAATAGAATAATACACGGGGGGTTACATACAGTCATCCTCCATGAGTTTAGTATATAGTTATCATTCTTGGAGATGCTACGGTCATACTTCTAGGACGGACTGTGATGATCATATTCTAGGTGATTATTCACAGCTAATCTTCTACTGTTCTAACATGGTTTCAGAGAAATTCCAACCAGATGCATTCATTACAACTTCAAATTACACCACTCTGAAAATATGCAACACCGATCGGATCCAAATCACTATATCCTCCTAAACACCATTCAAACTACTTCAAATAGCATTGCACACATATGTACATATGAAGAAACATTTGTGTGTGAACATCAGATTTTGTTAACAGTAAGCGCATTCGGAGACATACGAGCGACACGAACATGTCTAGCTGTGTTATACACAGCCTTCTGTGACCTTACTGGTAATATGTTCACGGTAGATACATTGTCCATAGTAGTGTTAGATACAGTTTCTATGTTAGCTACAACATCTAATGAAATGTTATATGAGACAATGTTAGGCACAGGAGTTAGTGTAATGCTAAATACAACGTCTAGAGTAGTGTTGAATGTAATGGTATTATAGGGCACAGTCCATGGATATGGTAATGCTAGATGTAATTGGTAGGTACAATATCGTAATGTCAAATGTAACGGTAGCTATAGTGCATATGGTAATGTTAGATGTAATGGTAGACACAGTGCATATGTTAATGTTAGATGTAATGGTAGACACAGTGAGTATGGTAATGTTAGATGTAATGGTAGACACAGTGCATATGGTAATGTTAGATGTAATGATAGACACAGTGCATATGGTAATGTTAGATGTAATGGTAGACACAGTGAATATGGTAATGTTAGATGTAATGGTAGACACAGTGCATATGGTAATGTTAGATATAATGGTAGACACAGTGAATATGGTAATGTTAGATGTAATGATAGACACAGTGCATATGGCAATGTTAGGTAAAGTACACTTGGTATTGTTAGATGCGATGGGCAAGTTAGGCTAATGTTAGATATAGTGTACATGGCAAGTTAAATGTGTAGAGTAATTCGAGGGGGGATTACCGACGAGATACGAGTGATTACGGAAAATATGTCCCGTTAAATTCATGTTCCAAGCTTTAATTTCACGAGTAGATGGACATATTTTTCGAAAGGACTAATATCGAGTGGGTTATTCTAATTATTCAACAAAAATGTTATTTGAATAAATCATGCTAAACTACCACACAACGACTTGATATAGAGAGACGGCCACAGTCCGCTGACATCCAGTGACTGATTGTAGACTCCTACAGTAGACCTAGTGTGCAAGATGTATCTACGTATACTAGTAATTGCATGTATACATGATTGGTGAGCATGTGTCTTATATCCAATCAGATCTAACTTGACGTACACACGTCCCGAGACTGAGGGCAAATTGTACTAATACAGCGGATACACTAACGAAACCGTCATACGTCTGATTGAATCCGATAGAGTACTTCTGAACCGAGCTGCCAGTACCTCAATTTGAACTAAATGTGCACAATTGTATCATTACTCCAAATAGTTAATTGAACTGACGTCAGCATCGCTTCCAGGGAATTGGAAACTGATTTATTTCTGAAGATGCATTGAGGCTAATATATCTGAAACGTAAACCGATTTCTCAGAAAGTCAAGCAATCATATCTATTTGTGTCTTCGAAATGTCGACCAGGATTTGGTAATAGTGGTTCCGGTTATGGTACGGATGAAGTAATAGTCTCGCGGACAGGACCGTGTTGCGTGTTCTCGAGTGATACACAGTGCTAACGTCGCAGGCTCACACATTACCATCGTTCAGTTCTGTCTCACCAATTTTACAACTGGAACACCAGAAATAACCTGCACGAAACTGCCTAATTCTAAGGTAACCGTAACTCCAACTACAGCCGCTATGGAAGGCATTTGCGATAACTCACTATCTGAATTGTCTTACATGGTCATGATCAACCTTTCTGTCAAGTGTGTTGCTTCTATGAAAACAAACCCACACAATGTGATGGTACATTGTCTCTTGCAGTCAGGATTACCTTAGATTGACGCAATTTCTTGCAGAAAAAGCACTGGATTCCGATATATGACGTTTCGAGGGATTGCAACGCTATGTTTTTTAATCTACGTAACACTTAGACGTTCTGCATTTGATGGATATTCGTAACAGAGAAATACTTCTGAGATGACACACTTAAAGGGATTTCTTTCACCTCCCCCGACACGGAAATGGACATAAAGCTTTCATTGAATCCTGTAGCCTGGTTAATCTGTACCTTCCGGATGCAATCTCATGACGGGATTGTAACGGGTTACCAGGACAATTATTGACATTACTCATCTATACTTCACAGCTGTGACACTTGCGTCACTGGTATTTGTCAAGTAAATGTAATGCCTAGGTCCCACTGTGGCGATTTTTGGCTGCGAACTAATACGAACAGGCATTCGTTGTGCATCATCGTATCGTATCGTAGTTACTTCGTATTAGTTCGCTGCAACATTCGTAGTAGATCGGCCACAACCGCATGCGATTACCATTGTTTGTAAAGTTCAAAACTATCGCAGAGTTCCTGCGAATTTAAGGCTATTCGTACCTGCATCGTGTCAATTCGTATACATTGGTATCAATTCGTCTTGGTTCTTATCTAGTCGTTATTATTATTATTGATTCGCACATATAGCATCGTACCGCATCGTATTAATTCTGACTCGAGGTAGAACCAATGCGGACCCCGATT